>JAOBSW010000900.1:0-86609 GCA_026214975.1 Gentiana macrophylla | reverse complement strand
CCATTACTCGGTTGGCGCTGTTTGTCGTTCACCCCACCTTTAGAATGAGGGTATCTCCATAGAGCCACTTGATCGTTGTTAGCTCGCTTTTTGTGAATATGATTCCTTCTCATTCTCTCCCAACACCATCTCGGCTTTAGTCAGGCGGGTATTGATTTGATTTATCTCGAGATTTCAGCTGATGGTTGCTGGGAATATTCCCGTGGATGACTGAACCTCTCTCGATAAACGCGGTTGGCGCCCTTGACTCGGGAGTGTTGTTCCTCCTTTTATATTTATTGGCCGTCCTCACGGATCGCCTTTTCTATCTCGCGTCTCGGGGTGAAGCATTCATCGGTGATGTGACCATGGTCCTTGTGATAGTCGCAAGATTTGGATTTATCGCGGCTATCGTGGATCGCCTCATAGGCTTTGGTTTGTCGAAATGTTCACGAATTTCAAACGAGTATTTGGGATGCTTTGGTGTTGAGCGGGGTAAAATTATCTCGCTAAATTTGTACGGCTTCTTTACCTCACGATCGCGATTAGTATCTCGTCCTTTTCCTTTTTACGGTCATCCATGCGCCTCCTTCGGCGAACGTGGCTCGCTTTAGGCTTTGCTTTCCCGGCAGACGGCGCCTCGCTGACCCCCATCATTCTGGCCCTTTCTAGCATCTCCCTGAGACCCGCTTTGGGGGGCCGCAGATTGAATTCAGTTTTCATCGGGCCTTTGGCAATTCCGGTGAGGAAACATGTTACGACCGCATCGTCTGGAATGTTCCTTGTTTGATCATATATTCTGACGAACCGTTCGTAATACTCTTTTCCGGATTCGTGCCCTCCCATACGAACCTCATATAGGTCCTCAATGGTTTTCTTTGGCCTGCTTGCCGATTCAAATTCTCTGACAAACTTTTCCGACAAATCCTCCCAACTTTCAACTGAGCCGCGAGGAAGCCCGCGTATCCAGGACGCAGCCCTATCCTGCATGCTGCCAACTAACGCGATGCACCAGGCGGATTTATTTTGTGTAGCAAGGGTGATGCGGCCCTGGAATGCGTGAGCCAGTCGTTTGGGCATGAATTTCCATTGTAATAGTTGTAATCGATAACTAACCTTTTCTCTGGGGAGGCAATGTTTCGGTAATCCTTTAGCGAGTACGCCGATCCCGAAATAGGGCGACTTTCGACGGGCCTCGACTTTTTAATTACGCAAGCTCTTTTCTCATTACCTCCATCTCGCTTCGCCAAAATAGGGTCGATTCTGGTCGCGATCGCGTGCTTGCGTATCGGCTCGCTCCGTTCTACGCCTCGATTCCTGCGATTTTGTGATCCTCTTGGCGGGCCCTCTTTTCCTCGATAATTGTGCGGCATCTTGTGCGTGTCTATCTCTTTGGATGGGCATCTCTTCTCTAGGAAAAGGCCGAGACGACTTGGGGCTAAAGCCTTGTCCTTCTCACCCAACCTATTAAACGCGGACCCTTTGCCGATCCTCTTCCTTTTGATGGTCGCGATCTTGGGGGCCGAGGTTCGTGGAATTTCTTTCCTCGGTCCATAGCGACTGAAGAGTGCACGCTCTCTCTACGTCGATTTGTTGAATTTGGCTCATGCGTACCGTCTGCGACCGCAAGAGGATTTCGTTTCGAGGAGGATTCGGGGTCGAATCGTCATAGGGGCCTCGCCCTTAGCCACCAAAGCGGGGTGGTGAGATACATAGTTTCAGCGTACCTGGCGTATTCCCTCATTTCGGCTACCTCTGGGTCCTGAAAGCCCGGTTGTATTTCTGGGATCGATCTTTGGCTTTGCTGTGACCTCTCTCTGCGAGTTCCATCCAGGGCAACAATAGCCTCTTTCGACTTGGTTTTTTGATTAATGACATTTCGAGCATCGCTAGGTGCTAAGACCCCTGTCTGGAATCCTTCTCCTTCTGCAGGGAGATTGTCTAGTGTTTCTCCTGCGCCTTCCCCACGAGCTTGATGTAGCATAGTACCTTTTGCAGGGGTTTGGGGTGTTAGATGCCCTTTACTTCCAGCCATCTCTGCGTGGTGGCTTTTTGAGCGATTTCTTTGGTAAAGGGAAGAAATAAAGGCAGTTTGAGGATTTTTCTTTGTAAGATTATCTCCTCCTGAATGAGAGCTCTAGGTGATTTTTTACACAATCGGCTTCCCGGTAACGGAGCCAACTGAAGACGTCTAAATCCTCACGGGTGTCCTTGCGGTGTTTGGGTGGTGGATATCTGGCTGTATTTAAGGTGTGGTGATACTCCGGCGGGTGGTGGTGTGGAGAGAGTTAGAATGGAGAGAGCTGGGGCTTGTAAATATATTGTATTTCATATATATCTCTTTTGTTTACAATGACCACCCCTTTTATAGAGGTGGATAACTTAGGGAATAAGCAACCTCTTAGATATTTTACTAATAGTTAGGTCTTACTTAGATACTAAGCAAGACGAAATATCTAAGTTACAAGTGGGAAAAAGATCTGGATCAATGGGCGGCCATCTCTCTGAGGTCGCAAGGAGCAAGCCCTCTTTGGCCTGCCTGAAGGAGATTCACAGGATCTGCTACTTGCCTGGACCGCAAGTGTTGTGGTCGCGGCGAGGTGAGACTGATGGCACGCCGCACTGCGATCTCTCTTGTCATTACGGAGGGTGGCCACAGGTGGGCTGATTCTCTTTGTTGAGGTGGTGGAATTATTTATACCCATCATTTACTTCCCCACATAATTTCCCTAAATTAATGCTACGGGTACAATCTCGTAACCCTATCTACTTCCACTGTAAGAACAGCAAACAATCTATATGCAACTAACCTCCTTCATTGGTTGTATTAGTCCATACTCAATAAGTATTAGAGATGCCGGTAAGAGACCGAAAACCTCCCTAAGCAGCTATCGACATTGACAAGCACGTTCCTAGAGATCCATCAAAACTATGTCCTATAAAACACTTCACTAACATCCTCTTCATGTTAATTTACGATATATGAATATTTGATTGGCCAGACATAATTAATCGTTTTAATTAATCCTGTCGATCAACGTAGCTGACGCTGAATCTCTAAATTAGGGGTCCTAAAATTGCCGTGATTAATCAGTATAGACCACCGATTAATCGGGGGCGTCGGTTCCTATTCTGGAATCTACATTGCTTCGTTCTGATTAATTCAAGTAAATTATGGGGTTGTTAAACATGCAGATTAACTATAACAAGTAAATACAAGTAGATCTACCATAATAAAGACATAAAGGAACGTTCAAAGCTTCATACCTTCGGTTGATCTAGCTTGATCTACTCAAGCTAGAGATGGCGTGGAGGGAAGGAAACTAGAAAAAAAAACACTAAAGAGCTAAAGAAACTTTATTTCATCAAATCGTATAAAATTTGTCGAAGTATATGAAAAGTTATCAAAGCATACTTTGACAATCGTATTCTGTCACTTTATATTGGCTCAGTGGCCGACTTAAGACTCAATAAAACCCTAGCCAACCTAGTAGATGTGGCAGACTTCGGTTTCTTGTCTTCCAAGGCCTCGGTAAATCGGGCCTGGCCCACGATTAATCGGGTCAGTTTTTCTTCCTTGTTTATGACAGATCTCTTCTTGGACTTTCTCTTCTTGGCCCAATGCTCTCTCTCCAGTCCAGATCCATTCCTAGCTGCTCCAGAATTCGGTGCATCCTGAAAAGTGTACAAAACAAGACGAAATAGTACCAAATCTACGGGAAAACAGCATAGATGCAGAATCATCAACCTAAGATCATGCACTTAGCATTTAACACGTATTCCTTACAATAATAAGCCTATATATCTTCTCTCGAGCATAATTCGGGATAAATAAAGGTTAATTTAATGGTCGTATTTAAGTGCTATCAAGGATCAAAGTCAGAAGGTCATTGCTCAAGGCCATAAAAAGAGGAAACTCTATGCATTAGATTATGGAAAACTCTTAGTGTAATAAAAGAAGGAAATACAGCATCTCACATTTGGCATCAAAGACTTGGACACCCTCAACACAAGTCCATCTCAAATTAAGCGAGAAACACCACATTGTTGTTTCTGGCTGGACTCCACAACCAAGGGTGTGTACTAGCAGTCGGATGGGGTAGAGTTGGAATCTTCCTTACAATAAAGACAATAAGTTTTCCGCTTTCCTTTGGAAGAAGGTTCACTGTGATTTGTGGGGTCCATCACATGTTGTTTCAAATCAAGGATATAAATATTATGTATTTGTTGATGATTCATCAAGATTTAGTTGGTTATTCTCCCTTCACACAAAAATAGATTTTGATGAATGTTTATTGAAGTATCAAAAGTATCTTTGAAAACCGAGTTTAGTCGAGAAAATTAAGTGTTTTCGATTGTGATGGTGGAGGAGAAATTAGTTACAATTAATTCTTAAACCATATATATAGCTAATTCGAGGATTAAACTACCGGTCTCACTCCTTACACCACTTTGAGCGAAATGGGATGGTGAAAGGAAGCATCGTCATATAGTTGAAACAGTTAACCATGCATTTTCATGCCAATGCACTTATGCATCATTGGGCGAAGCCTTTTAATAAATTAAGACTTCCCTCTTCAACATTTGGTCAGATAACTCAATATTTCAAGCATTACAATAAGACACCTGACTATATATATATAGGTCTAAGATCGAGTTTTCTGTTTCCAATGCTTCCTATCATTTTTTTAATCAAGGGGTTTATAAAAAAAGTTACCCTTGTATTTTCTTAGGGTATAGTCCTTTAAAGCAAAAGTGTTTACATATCTAGACATGTGGTTTTTAATGAAGAAGTGTTTCCATACAAAAATGTTTATGTTCATCCGATATGTTTGAATATCCATTCACAGATGAATTTGTTGCAGATCCTGCTCATATAGCTGCAGTGGATTGTTGTGATTCTTCAGATGTTCCCCAGATATCCAAATCAAATTACCACAACTCCTCCAGCCATAGTAATTGAACCTCTCCAGCAAGAAGCCATTAATCCAAATGTGAAAATCCATCAGGAGGAAATTAATCATCCTCTAGTTGTTGATAATGAACAAAATGCATTAAGACATGTCAGAGATAGGTCTCCTGTAATTTAAACAATAGATTCAGAGTACCTTAATAGCGGAAGTAATCATCAGGATCGTTTCCCTACATCCATTGTTACTCGACTACATCTCCGTTTTGCCATGATGTTGTTGACGCATTCATGAGGATTCCGATATCTCTCTCCTTGCCTACAACCGTTATGTGTTGGTTTATTTCGTATGCTTTATGATGGAGTAAAGCATTACTTTTATAGGTGGAGAGAGGGCCGAAATCCGAATGACCTAGGGTTTTGCTTTAATCTCGGCCGTCCATCAAAGCCGGGTTTTAATTGGATTAAAACTCCTTTTAAATAACCAATAAATAATAAATAGCATATTTCCTAGGAAAAATGAATTTCCAATAAGACCATTATTACGGGAAAGAAAATTACATGGGCTCAATTAATGGCCGACATAATTTTTCTTACATTCTCCCACTTGGTCGATAGGAACTTTCATTAGTGTTTTCCTTGTAAGGATATGCTAAACATTTCCTTTAGTCGGTTAGCGTAAGTGTCATCATTAACATAGCTGTCAATGGGAGTCATAGCGGTTACACATCATTCTGCAACATGCTCCCTTCTATGTACCACAACATTAGCGGAGATTACATAAACGGTCCCTTTATGTCTTTGCAAGAGACAATTTCTGTTTTAATAATTCCATTCGTAAAGTGTGTACATAATGGAAAACAGAAAACAATAATGATGTAGAAGATTAACATTAGGAGCTCAACAAATGTCAAACATAAGTACAAAATAATTGGCATAACACGATAATTGGGAGCTATCCTCAAGACCTATGCTTTCAGTGTCTATTTGTTATGTCTTGGTAGTAGTCTTTTCGTAAATATGTCTGCAACCATAAGATTTGTCAATATGTGTTAAATGACAAACAAATTTCTTCTAACATCTTGCTTCAGTGATAGATATTTAAGGTCCATGTGTTTTGGACCCTTAGATATCATCTCATGCTTAGAGGATCCATGTACCCTAGATTGCAGCCTCATAACATGCCACGTACTCTACATTCATGGTGGATGAGTAAGTCAACTCTGACTTCTGGCTTTTCCGTGATACGGCACCTCCATTTAGAAGATACACGTAGCCAAGAGTACAAAGTTGGGTGTCAGTTTATCCTCCAAAATTCGAGTCTGAATAACCAGTCACCTGTGGGTGTCCTGATTTTTAGTATGTGAGCATGTCATTCCAGTTCATTTAAGTATCTCAGAACTTTCTTATTAGCTTTTCAGTGAGACGTGCCTGGATTTCTTTGAAATCTACCCAACAACATGACTAATGTTAGGTCTTGTATGAACCTGTGCATACTGTAAATACAACAGAAGCATAAGAATGTTTTTCCATTTATTTACGTTCCAATTCATTATGCGGAACAATATTGGAACAATACTAGAAGAACATGTCATCATGCCAAATCTTTCCAGAACTTTATCAATAGAGGTTGTTTGAGACAATCCTAAAACATTAAGTGCCATGTCACGGAATATTTCTATCCCTAACACATAGAAAGCCTCGCCCAGGTCTTTCAGTGTAAAGTTCTTGAAGAGATCGGCCTTGGTTTCATGTAATAAACCAAGATCACTGCTGGCCAATAATATATCATCAACATACATAATCAAAAAATATGAACTTACTCCCACTGATCTTGAGGTATATTCAAGGGTCAACTGTGTTCTTATTGAATCCGAAAACAGTAATGGTTTCATTAAACTTTAATTACCGATACCTCGAAGCTTGTTTCAGTCCATATATTGATTTCTTAAGATTGCAGACAGTGTGTTCCTGACCGTCAACAATGAATTCTTTAGGTTGACGCATGTAGACTTCTTCTTTCAAGTCTTCATTCAGAAAGGCTGTTTTCACTTCTATCTGGTGCAACTCGAGAATGTAATGAGCTACAAGTGCCATGATAATTCTAAAGGAGTCTTTCCTGGACACTGGGGAAGTCTCGTTATAATTGAACGACACTGGGAAAGTCTCGTTCAATATTTCCATTACAGTCGCGCTTAGTCTTGAAGACCCACTTATAGCCAACTGGTTTGTGTCCTGAAGGTAATTGAATGACTTCCCATACTTGATTTTCATCCATAGATTTTTGATCATCTTTCATGGCATCAATCCACTTACTAGAATTAACTTCCTTAATGGCTTGTGAAAACGAAACCGGATCTTAACTTGTCCCTTGTTCATATTCTACTTGATAAAGCATATAATCATCAGGAATAGCAGATCTCCTTTGTCTTTGAGATCTTCTTAATACTGGTGCATGTGGTGCTTCATTACTATTTTCATTGGCGATGATCTCATCATGGAGTTGTTGATCATTTATTGGATTTTCTTCATTGTTCAACGGTTCAACAATGGAGAGATTCCCAATACTTTTCGAATAGGGTTAAAAGGGATGGGTACCCTTATTTCCTTTATGATCACAACACGAATTTTATCACTCCCATCGATTTACGCCATTCTCATAGAGTATAGCATTACCGGTTTCAACAATTCTCGTAATATGGTTAGGACAATAAAACTTATATCCTTTGGATTTTTCTGGTAACCTTGAAGTAACCACTAACGTTTAAATCCAATTTCTTTACTTGTGGATTCTAAATTCTAGCCCCAATTTGGACATCCCCATATTTGGAGATGCTTCAAATGAGGTTTCCACCTTTTCCACCGTTCAAAAGGTGTCTTTGGACCGCCTTCTGGGAACCTTATTTGCAATATAAACAGCTGCGCATAAAGCATCCATCCACAATGATATAGGCAAGTCAGTATGACTCATCATAGATCTAACCATTTTCATATACGTACGATTCTGCCTTTCTACTACACCATTCCGCCATGGAGATCCAGGCGTTGTGTATTGAGCAGTAATTCCAGCTTTTGGAGAATTTTTCGCAAAAGGTCCGGGATGTTGTCCTGTTTTGTCATACCTTCCAAAAAATTCACCACCTATATCCAACCTTATGATTTTCACCTTTCTATCTTGTTGCCTCTAGACATCAGTTATGAACATTTGTAAAGTGTCCACAGATTAAGATTTGTCATGCAACAAGTATAGATAACAATAACGTGAATAATCATCGATAAAGTGATGAAATACTTTTCTCCTCCAAAGGTAGATCATCAAAAGGTCCATAAATATCTATATCTATTATTTCAATAAGCTGGGTACTTCTTGTGGCTGAATTGAGATACAAAATATTTCATGAGGCTAGTTTAAACAACACTTACATAAGAGTGGAGTATAGACAAGAAAATAAGGTGCTCCTGTAGGTAGTCACCAGAAATTCTACACATAATTTCGTGATACTCGCACATAATTGAGTGATGTTTTTGTAAAGAAGACGAACAAGGTATCTGTGGATATCCTTGACCTTCGTAATATACACTCAATATATCTTTTTGTTGTGATGGTAAGATAATTTTCAACAAAGAGAGCATCAAGATAAATTTTATAATCATCAATCAAAATCCCAGAATCCATGTTATTATCTAGAGTTTTGAACAAATTAAGAGGTCACCTTTGCCAATCATTTGAACTTATGTGGCTACACTTAAAAGCTAACAACATAATACAATATAGAAGTTGCTAATACCAACCAACTAGGGTCTAAACCAATTTATTCCTTAAATTGACATAATTTGAACCATTTGTCAATTCAATTGAATATCAATAAATTTCAACCACTTCACATAATGTGATCAAAACATTAATTCATCATAATGTCAGGCTGTTGTGGCTAAACCCAACATTTGACGCCATTGACACTCAAAACATTGACAATCATACAGAGGTCAACTAAACCTTACGTTGACATATACATGTGCAATGTAATACTTAAATATGGTTCAAGTATACATGTATAATGCCTTACTAGACTTACAAAATAAATATGTCACGATCTAATGACAAAATATAATGTGAATAGTCTTCATATGTCAAGAATTTGAGCCGATGTAGCAATACTCTAAACTTAACAGAACTATAAGACATATTTATAATCTTTGCAAATTTCAATAATTTAAAGTCCAGAACTTTACGATATGTCAAAACTTTTATATGAACCAAATATCAACAAACATATGTAATTTGCACTTTAATGATATTCAGTCACTTTTTCAATATGTGATTTTGTTACTTCGGATGTCATAACTTAATCATTGACAATAAATGATTAAACGCACAATACATGACAACTAATATTCAAAAGAATAGTCCTTCCAATTCATCACAAAGGTTGTACACATTAAGTACACAAATCGAAAGTAAAAGCAGGAATGAACTGCTATTATAAAAAGGACCAACATTATTAGTCACATATTATTTATCACTTATGTGCTAAATCATCATTTATATAAAGAGTGGCATTATACTAATCAACTAGGTCTATGTGACTAATTTCTTTATGTGTCGCTACTTATCATTTATCAAATGTGCTAAATCATTTCTCATAAAGTTTGATTAAATTGTCTTCACTTAATGTACACATAATACTAATAATGTATACTAATCATTTATGCGAAGACTGAATATCATAAATAATCAAACTTTTATACATTTATCAAGGCAGCATACATATATATACATGTTTTAAACGTACCCCAGGTAAAATTATAAATCGGGCCATTGCAGAGGATAATAAATTCATCACTAACATGTATTTCAATAATGGGTATCACCACATAGAATGAAAGATATCAAAGAGTGATAAAACTTTACGAGAACAAATAACATGAATGATGCGAATAACAATGGATCATCCAGGCTTTTACATATGATCAAATTTGGGTTTGTCGGAATGGTTCTTTGTTTTGACGGTGGCGGCATGATATACGGGAAAGGATCCCTGACGGTGCAAACATGTACCGCACCTCGTGCGGTGCATCAAAACGACACCGTTTTGTTCCGACACGACGCAGTTTGGATCCGATATAAAAAAAAAAAAAAACCGGCGTCGTTTTCGCCCGATACGACGCCGTTTGATGCACCGCATCGCGAGCTGTGCATGTTTGCACCGTCGGGGATCGTCTCCCCATGATATACTTCTTAGATTTGCACTGTTGAATTAAGTTCATGGAACAATTATCACCAATAAACTCTGCTGTAATTATCATTAATTTTAGGCCGAAAACAACAGGGCATAACAGTAATTTGGACCCATTGAAAATAACCCTAAAGGCATACCACACTTAATGATTTGTTCCTTTACGATTACGTAAAGCTGCCGCCGCTACTTTTAGGAACCATGGCCAATGACACAGAATCATCATTAAGCAAGTCTTTAAAATTACAGCCAGTTGAGCCTTCTTTTCTTTTTCTTTTTCTTTTTTTTTTTTTTTTTTTTGCAATATTGAATTAGGTCAGAATATTCCCAAATTATAACCTAAAATTATCTTTGAATTCCAGTGGCTGTAACGGAGAACAATGATGCCGGCAACCTAATATCACTTGGGTTTGGGTTGATTCAACAAATTCGCTAACTCTTTATTCAACATATCAGAAAATTGAATAGCCCAAAACGTAAGAAATATTTCAATGATAATAATATAATCGAATAATATGAATCGTAGGTTCGCTCCGATACCACATGTAAGTTAAACAATAAATTCAGAGTACCTTAATAGCGGAAGAAATCATCAGGATCGTTTTCCTACATCAATTGTTACTCGACTACGTCTCTGTTTTACCATGATGTTGTTGGCGCATTGATGAGGATTCGATATCTCTCTCTTCTTTCTGGCCGTTATATGTGTTGGTTTATTTCATATGCTTTATGATGGAGTAAAGCATTACTTTTATAGGTGGAGAGAGGGCCGAAATCCGAATGACTTAGGGTTTTGCTTTAATCTCCGCCGTCCATCAAAGCCGAGTTTTAATCGGATTAAAACTCCTTTTAAATAACCAATAAATAATAAATAGCATATTTCCTAAAAAAAAGCGAATTTCTTATAAGGCCATTATTACGGGAAAGAAAATTACACGGGCTCAATTAATGGCGAGACATAATTTTTCTTACATCTCAGTGAGATCTTAAAGATTATGCTACTCCTATTATTCTTGAGACATCACTTCCATCGGAACCAAAAGCAGTCAAGACAACTCTAAATGGATTCAAGCCATGAAAGAAGAACTCGAAAGCATTGGAGGACAATCACACATGGGGTCGATCCCAAGACCTCCGAACATGCACCAATGTTGTGTGTAGCGAGAGGCTACTACGGCATCTGTACAGAAATGGATCCAAATGGGTATATAAGATCAACAAAAAAAAAAAGATTGGAGAAATAGAGAGGTATAAGGCTAGTTTGGTAGCTCAGGGTTACACTCAGCTCTCAGGTATTAATGTATTAGGATATTATATGTATATTTGTATGTATAATTGTAATTAATGGTAGGAATATCTAGAATACTTATACAACAAGAATACTTGTATAACAAGCCAAGCTTGTGTATATATGTAACTTGTATCATATCTCGATTAAATATTTTCCCCACAATTATACATTTATGGTATCAGTATTGAGACCAAGTCTCCTCTTTTTTCGATCTTGTTGCTGCTTCTTCATTATTTTCTTCCAATTTCCTGCCAAAACATTCCCTGCTGCACCAATCCCGTTTTTTTCTTCCTTTTCACTTTTCTTCTTTTTTATTTTCCAACCCGGTAGGTCCTCTTCTTCCCTACGCAGCAATCTCCTTCTCCAAGCTTCCTTCCCATCGGCCCCAACCTCTGTTCGACCTCTCCAAACGTCACACGTCGACATAAACAACCCCAAACCACTTGCTTGCAGACTCTTTAACATAGCTCTCAATTTCCACCGCTTTTTTTTTTTTCTGCCGCTTGCTCGCTCTCTCCTCAATCGTTCACCATTGATTGAGTTTTTATTTCATTTATTTATTTATTTTATATTTTACCGTCAAGAACCCTCAACAAAAAAATGAAAAAGTTTCGTTACCTTCGACAAAAAAATGGTACTCAATATGCCCACTTTGTGGCTCGGTCTCCCTATTAGTCGAGACCTTATCTCGGAAAATGCCAGTTCTGTGGAATACAGCATTCCGCCAAACGATGCTCTACATATCCTTTCTTTCAGCAGATGCATCCAGCCCGCCCTTGGACACCTTGGCCCCTCCTCCTCAGGAACACCCAGCTCAGTACAATCCAGTTCCGTGGATGCTTGATAGTGGAGTGTCTCATCATATGACCAATGATGTCAGTTTGTTATCGCTTCATGAACCCTATTGTTAGGTGTAGTGCCCGAAAGATAATTATCTAATTGTTTTAGGATAGAATTAATAATTCATCTTATTATATGCATTTATGTTTATAATTAAGACACTACTGAAAACCCTAAGTACCTCGTTTATGTAATCACATAACTCGGTGTATGGCTATACACAAGAGGATTGAGTTAGTGAGATGTACTTAAAATTAACTTAGTCCGTGGCGTTTATTAATATGATGCGGGTCTCATGATTAATTTGCTATTAATGCGCCCAAAACACTTTAGGTGTGACGGTTTTATCGGATTTATCGGTAATAAGGTACCTAGTGGGGCATTTATATATGATGATAATCATGTAGAAATTTGGACCGATTTGATTTGAGTTCTCGATATAATTCCGTGATCGAGAAGTCTTATCGAATCACAAGATGATCATATATGGATTAATCTCAACCCTGAGGTGATCACAGACAACTGCTTAGACTAGGGTAGAGTTTGATGTGTTAGTAAGGATCACTTCAAAGTATGTGGTCCAACACTTCTCGTTGGCTCTATTCTGGGATTAGTGAGTAGTCTGTGCTATCACAGATATGGAATCAATTCCTTCCCTCGGGAAGTAGAGAGACGATCCCTTATTTGTTAGCCACGAGAAAATGATCGATCGGCCGAGTTCATATTTAGACTAATTAGCTACTAGTCAGATATGTGAACTAATTGATCACTTGGGGGTTAATGGTAAACAAGGATAAGATATTCTGAGTCGGATTCACGGAGACTTCCCACCGAGAATGGGCGATCTATGGAGGATTTATCCGTATGTAATGATTATATCGGTGGACACCTTATCAACTCATAGTTGAGTATAAGTTATCTATATTTGGCGAGTTCGATTTGGGTTTATGGTGGTGTAATCCCGGAATTAATAGATTGAATATTATTGTTGATCGACGGATAATATTATTTAATTTATTGTAGCTCTTGAATATGGGTCCATGGTCCCGACGTGGCTCTAACATGCATATGTTTTCTCATCGTTTCACCTCAATTAATAGTAAATAGTTGGATTGGACTGTTTAATAGATATGTGGATTAATTGTTTAGTTGGACTAGATAATTAAATACATGGAAAAGAATTTTTTCGTGGACTCGGCCCAAGTGTGTGAAATGCGTGGATGACCTTAATTTATTAGGGCATGGGGCGCATCTTTTGTTATTTAATTGTCAATAAATTAGTTTTCTTGGATAATTATTTAACATGTGATTAAATTATTTATTTGTTGATTAATTGATTAAGGAAAATATTGGATTGATCCTTAAATATTCTAGATTGGTTCTAGATTATTCTAGGAGTATCTTTTATTTAATAAGATTATTATAATTGATTTTGTATTAATTATTAAATCCTTGGAGGACAATGATTACTCTCCTATATAAAGAGAGTTCTCCCAAGCCTAAAACACACACATAAATTTCGACTTTTTGGGTAGCGTTGGAAGCTTAGAATTTTCGGCTTCAACACTAAGGGTTTCGAGTTGGGATAATCCTCGGGATTATTCCGGTAGCATATTGATGAGGTAAAGCGGCTTGAATCACCATCCACTTGGTGTTGCTTGGAGATACACGTCGGAAGGCGGTGGCTTCTCAATTCTTGGATCTCGGATTGTTCTTGGTGTTTATTCATAATAAGCGGGTAAGCAATCTAAACCCCTCGTAGGATTAGATCTATTTATTTATATATTTTGGTTGTTAGATCTAGATCTTGTACTTTCATTTAATAATCGGGTCAATCTATGATTGATCCGGCGATATTACATCCTACACCTATGTGGGGGGTGATGAAATCATTATCGGTCCAGATGTGCAACTCTCTCTCTTCCCCTACTTCTACATTTCGTTTATCTAATGTTTTATGCGTCCCTACCCTTTCACGGCATTTATTATATGTTTCTAAATTCTGCTCTGACAATAATGTAACCATTGAATTCCTACCAGATTTGTTTCTTGTGAAAGATCCACACACAGGCGCATGCCTCCATCAAGGGCACGCTAAAGACAGAGTCTATTATTGGTCCAGCAATCCCATTTTTGCCTTTTCAGTCACTAAAGCTACCTCCACAACATGGCAACATCGTTGTGGTCATCCTGTATTTTCGTATTATTCAACATTTAGTTCAAAACAAACAATTTGAATTATCTTTTGTTTCTTTTTCCCCTTGTGACGCGTGTTTGCGTAATAAAAGTCATAGGTTGCCTTTTGGTGCTTCCACTTTACATTCTTCCCGTCCTCTTGAAATCATTTACTCTAATGTTTAGACTGCTCCACTTTATTCTGTTGATGGTTTCAAATACTACGTTATTTTTGTTGATCACTTCACGCGTTATGTCTGGCTTTACCCCTTAACTCGCAAATCTGATATGCCTGATGTGTTCGAAAAATCGACCCTACATGTCGAAAATTATTTTTCTGCTAAGATTAAAATGCTTTACTCTGATAATGGTGCTGAGTTTATTGCTCTTAGTCCCTTCCTGTCCACACGTGGTATCACTCATAACACCTCTCCACCACACTCTCCTCAACATAATGGCCTCTCCTAACGTCGTCATCTTCATATTGTTGAAACTGCTCTAGCCCTTCTCCAACATGCCTCTATCCTTCTCTCATATTGGTCGTATGTATTCAATGATGTTGTTTACCTCATTAATCGCATGCCTACTCTTGTTCTAGACATGTTCTCTCCCTATGAAAAACTTTTTTCTGAATCTCCCAACTATACCAAACTTCGTGTTTTTGGGTGTCTGTGTTATCCTAGATTAAACCCTATACCAATCATAAACTCGAATCCAACTCCATTTGTGTGTATTTCTTGGTAACTCTCTCACTCAAAGTGCCTACCTATGTTATGATCTCTCCTCTCACCGTCTTCATGTCTCTCGGGATGTTCGTTTTGTGGAAGATATTTTCTTCTTCTCCTCTCGCCCGCCTCATAACTCTTCATCTACCCTCGACCAATATCTCCCGCCTATCATTTCCTTGGCTCCCACCCCTCTCCGTTCATCTTCCTCCTACTCCCAAGCCTGTCGAATCCCAGGCTCCACCTCCTCTCCCGAGTCACTTACGACATCGTCTCCATCCTCCACGGCCTTGATTTCTCCTCCTTCCGAGCCCTTTTCTCCTCCGCATCATATGGTTACTCCCGCCCGAATCGAGATCTTTAAACCTCACACCCTCATGAACCTCACTACCCAATTAGACTCACGGTTCTCTAATACTTGAACCTTCCACCAATAAGCAGGCTTTGCAAATTTCTCATTACGTCTGCAATGTTGGACGAATTTGATGCTCAGTTCTTAATGGTACATGGTATTTGATTCAATATAATGACACTATCATTCATATTGGTAGCAAATGGATCTATCGGATCAAGTTCCTGAAGGTACCATTGAGCCATATAAAGCTCGTCTGGTTGCCAAAGGCTTTACGCAGCGTCCGGGCATTGATTATTTTGAGACATTTAGTCTGGTGGTCAAGCCTACTACAGCTTGTTTGGTGCTTGGTCTTGCGGTTTCCCAGGGCTAGGCCCTCCGTCAGCTTGATGTTAATAATGCGTTCTTATAGGGGTCTCTCACTGAGAATGTCTATATGTCTCAACCCCCTAGGTTTGAGGATTTGGATCATCCTCACCATGTTTGTAAACTTCATAAGGCTATTTATGGTCTCAAGCATGCCATTCGTGCATGGTATCAGGAGTTGAAGTCTTTTATTCTCACCCTCGGCTTTTTTAATTCAGCTGCTGGTACTTCTCTATTTATTTATCGTTTGGATTCCGTTACTACGATTGTGCTTGTTTATGTGGATGATATTTTTGTTACAGGTACCTCTTAGGAGCATTTTCAGCACATTATCTTTCAGCTTAGTGCTCGATTTTCTATTAAGGACCTTGGTCCCTTATCATATTTTCTTAGGGTGGAGGACGCTCCCAACTCCTCTGGTTTACTTCACATGCATTCTAAATATATTCAGGATTTTCTTCATCGCACTAATATGCATGATGCCAAGCCTGTCACCACTCCACTACCTATATATAGATAGACGTGACCGGTTCCGGGCCGGTTCCAGGTCCATGGCACCACCCTCCGGTTCCGGGTTCAAAATGGAACCGGAACCGCTGGTTCCAATTTCTAGCCGGTTCCGCCGGTTCCCGGGAACCGGCGGGTTTGGCGGTTCCCCGGTCCGGGTCCGGGTCTCGGCGGTTCCCGGTCCAGACGGTTCAGATCACGGTTCGATTACGTTTCCGATCACGGTTCGATCACGGTTCCAATCGGTGAGCTTGAGTCGAGTTGGGTCGACTTGGGTTGGGTTTTACATAGTATAAGTCGAGGTTGGTTCAAGAAAAACTAACTAACCAAACCAAACCAAATGACTATAAACCCCAATGGGTTGGTCCGGGTTGGTTTCGGTTTGGTTTGGGTTGGGTTTCGGGTTTTCATCCATAAAACATGCATCTATAACAAAATTTTTATGCTATAAAATTCACACACATGTATATATCCAAATTCGAGTTCCATGTCATATGTTCATAACAATAATAGTTACAGAAACCACTTTTTAAAGAAATTTGATAATTAAGAGTCCAACAACATATAACAAACCAACAACATATAAAGATAATAATTAAATACCAATAGTCATACATAAAAATACATACGCAGATTCTTTTTTCGGAAGAAAGGTCAAAAAATTGTTGACCGAAACTGAAAGTGAAGTGGTATCTGCAATATGATAACAACTTTTTACTTTGGACGGAATGCATGCCTACATACATACATATATATATATATATACATATATATATATATATATATATATATATATCGGGTTGGGTTGGGTCAACCCGGAAAAAAATAATAAAAAAACCAAACCAACCAACAAAATGTTTTTGGTTGGGTCAAAACCCAACCCAAAAATTGGGTTTCAAGTGGTTTGGGTTTTCGGGTTGGTTCGGTTTGGGTTTTGGGTTGGATTGGGTTCATCGGGTTTCTACGCTCAAATTGAGTTCCAATCACGGTTCCAAAAAAATCAATTTTTTTTTTACAAAATTTGTATAAGTTACGTTAAAATTAATAATAAATTCTAATTAGTTATTAAACTATATATAATATTTAATTCAATAACTATGTTTTTAAAAAAAAAACACGGCTTGTATAATATTTAATTTCAACCAATCTATATATAATATTTAATTTCATAACTTATATTCTAGATAATTTGTAAGTAAATTAAAGAATATAGTTTTCTAATTGTTTATTTTTCATGATTGATTTGTAAGTAAATTAAACTTATATTTTATATAGTGATTACGATGATTTATACTTATAATATTATGTATATAAGTTGGTTTTATTTTATATCTTAATGAATCGAGGCAAAATGTATATAAAAGTTGTTTTATTAAGCAACACCATTACATAATTGAACAATACATCAGTCACGGCAGTCACGGCACACTTGAATCACTTGATAGTTGATACACATTATTTAACACCATACTAATAGTCTAATACACTTCATATTCAAAATACAAACACACTACTAATACACTAGAATATTCAAACATAACTTGACACTAGAATTTGTCTTCATTATTGTGGAAGCATTTTCATTTTCATATCACTTGTCGTTCCGAAAGCATTTAAAATGCAGAAAAACATAAACACCTTCAAGGACAGCACAACGACCGTTTCACATTTTTGTTCTCATAATCATCATTGTTCACATTTTATGGTATATTTTATACATTAATTAACAACACCATTTACTAAATAAAACAATTGCTAAGAATATAAAGAAAAATAACATGGATTAACTTTTAACATTCATTATAATGACCATTTTCGATTACATTAATTTATTACAATACAATTAATGATGGATAAATTCAACATAAATGATGGATACCGATTATTCTACGTAACGGTTACATTGATAAAAAAACTAAATTAATACAACAAAACACTACAACAAGCAACATTCAATATTGATATTACATCGATTTTTCATAACGTGCATGTTGGCGTTGTTACATGTCACATCCTACCCGGCTACCCGTCTCGACGTCTCCGCGCATCACGCATATAATTTTCATATTCCTCGGAATACCTTATTCGTAAATGTCGCATATAAAGCCCGATTCCACGCCGGTAAGGATCGTTTTTCACAAACGTTACAAACAACATTAAATTTTGAATGATTCACTTCCCGGTAGTTTCATCGCGATAACATTTTCTTTTCGGAAAAAAATGAAAAGCGCACACAATGATAGACATTGCAAAATAATATATTTCGAATGTGATAAAGTAAACGAATTTATTGAAACAACTTCAAATCACTATCCAAAATATATTATAATAATAGATAATATTATAATATGAGAGTTAGAATATGAGAGATAAAAGAGAATTGTGGGTAAAAATTGATGAAATGGATATGTATTTATAGTGTGATGAGTGTGTGATATTTTAAAATAAAATAAAATTTATTCAAAAATTTTGAATATATATACGTTGGTCAAATTGGAATGTTGGTCAAATTTTGAAGGGAATAAAATATATATATATATATATATATATATATATATATATATATATATATATATATAACCGCTTGATTCGGTCCTTCTGGGCGGTTCAACCGCCGGTTTTCCGGCCGGTTACTTGAACCGCCGGTTCCGGGCTGGGCCGGGTCCGGTGGAACCTAGAACCGGGTAGGTACCGTGGAACCGCCGGTTCCGTGGACCCGTGGAACCGCCGGGTTAGACCCGGGAACCGGTGGGTCCGAACCGGATTTTGAACCGGAACCGCCCAGATCTACCTATAGATGCCTTCTCTTCTCCAAATGCATCTGTTGCGCCCCATGATGATGTTACTCGGTGTTGGAGAAAATAGAGGAAAAATGATTTTATCGATTTTTTAATCATTTATGACAACTATTTTAAAAAGCGAGTTCGATAGACTTTTATTAAAGTTATCGAGACTTTATTAAAATCATTGGAAACTACGTGTTACGTAGTTGACAATAGGGTTTTAAATCATTAAATTCGGAGTACGGGTGAATGAGATATTAACGCTTTAAGTTGTTGTGAGATATGGGAAGTAAAGTAGTGTAAAACTTTATCCCACATTGGGACATGAGTGTTCCAATGTCAAGTATTTATATGATGATAGTTGATGATTGGTATAAGCTCCTAGAGAAAGGGAGAGAGTTCAGAATGGTTTTAGACAGACGATGTTCTGCTAAAATTGCCACACGCGCGCGCGCCGCCGCCGCCCGCCCGTGCCCGTTGACCGTTGGGCTTGGGGAATTGGCCTTCGTGCGCCTGAGGGCCTTGGGCTGGGCAAGTATTATCTTTTTGAACTCCAGAAATTTCGGCTGAGTGAAGCTGAAATTCGGCTAAGGGCACTCGAAAATTTCGGTGAGAGTGAAGTCAAATTGGTGAGTGAAGCTAAAATTCGGCCAAGTTCCAGCGGCTGAGTGAAGCAGAAATTTGGCTAAGTGTTGGCGGCTGAGTAAAGCTGAAATTCGGCAAAGTGCCGGCGGCTGAGTAAAGCTGAAATTCAGCCGAGTGATATAATTCACTAAATGCTGAAACTGTTCAGTTTCTTAGAAACTGATGGCTGAATAAATTCGAAACTGTCATCATTAATATTGATATCAAAGTGGGAGTAGTGGGAGTAAATGCATTAATGATTATTCAATACAGAGACTCTTCCATTGCTTGCTTAATCTCTATATAAACAACCTCCACAAGTTGGAAAACATACAAGTGAAATACACTAGCAACAACACAAGATAGAATACAAGCATACATTCCATTGCATAAAATTATTTTCATGTGCATTCATAGTTGAAGAGTTTCTAAACCTTTGTTAGAGTTCATTGAAGTTCGAGTTGAAGTACCTCTCCATATGAGCAATTAATGAGTTATCTCGGGAGACAATTGCAACAACCGTGGGTACAAGCCGGTGCAAATTTGTCTTAAGGATGAGTGCAACTTCGTCTCGGTTTTTTGCATATCCTTTTATATGTTATTTTACATCTATTGTAATTATATTTATATTTTGAATTGGAAATAAATTGTTCTTTATTTTTCTGAATATTTATTTTATTCGCATAAGGGAATAACAATCTTAAGACAAATTTTTCGAACCACTTTTGTTACGAATTTTTTTCTTTATCTTGAAATTAATAAAATAAATTTTTCATTGGTTCTCAACAATTTTTTTGGAGCTGAATATCATTCGATGGTATTCGTAAAATCGTTTTCACACCTTTTGGTCTCGTTGTGAGCGAACCATATTTTGATTGTTGATCTTACGTTTACGAGCGAAATGACTATTGTTAATGATGCGTTTGACACCCACTTTTAATCTTTGAGGCAAGTGGAAGTGAAAGCGTTGTTGCGGGCTGGTGTTGCTCAATGTGAGAAACCGAAAAATTAAATATGAAGAATCACCGAGGTGAATCTTAATGTGAATGTGTTGTTGTGACACTTAATTAAGTGTTTGAGTGAGAATTGTTAATAAAAATAATTCTTTCTGTGATTATAGTGATATAATCTACCATGACACAACATTATGTTGTGACTAAGAAATTTTATTTCAATGCAAGTTATATGCAAAATAATAGTTTATCTTCTGTTTTTTGAACAGAAATGAAAGAAATTCAAGTAAAGATCGAGAATGACGTGGATCTAATCGATGAAGAGACATATGGTTGGTGTGTAGCTACTCAACATATGTGTGCGAACAAATCTTTATTCTGGGGATACCAGGAAATTAAAGAAAATGTTTTCATGGCAAATTCAACAACGTCCGAAATCGTTGGATATGGGAATATCATGTTGAATTTAAAAAGTGGAAATTATCTCAGTTATCGAGAGATGTTCAAGACATGTCTTTGGACCTAGGTGGAAATTTTAATTCTGGTCCTCAGCTTACCAGCCTGGGTTACAAGTTAGAATTTGTTGCAAACAAATTTAGACTTTCAGAGAATGGATTGGTAATTGGCGAAGGCACTCTGGTTGATAAATTGTTTTATGGACCTTCAGATTGTAAAATAAAATTAAAATAATTTTATGTTTGCATAAATGTGATTGTGGGTATGTATGAGCTCAATGTTTTGACTATTGTACCTAAATCAAATTTACCCGTTTAAGGCATAAATAATTAAGACATGGACCGAGACTCCATGTTTGTGGCATAATCGATTAGGACATGTAAATAATAAATCAATTAAGTAGAATGATGAATTTAGATTTATTACCTAATTTAAAGTTTAATGAAATTGAAAAATGCCAAATATGTGTCGAAGCAAAAATGACTAAGGCACCGTTTCCATTAGTGGAAAGAAACACAAAACCGTTGGAATTAATTCATACTGATTTGTGTTATTTAAAATTTAATGCAATCGAGAGGCGGTAAAAATACTTTGTAACATTTATCGATGATTGTACAATATCTTTTATGTCTATTTGCTAAGTAGCAAAGATGAGACTATCGAGGCTTTAAAAATTATAAGAATGAAGTCAAAAATCAACTTAGCAAACGAATCAAAATGTTCAGTAGTGATAGAGGTGGTGAATATGATGCACCGTTTAATGAACTATGTGCAGTCGACATTATTCATCAAACTCTCGCTCCGTATACACCTCAGTCGAATGGTATTGCTGAACACAAAAACCGTACTCTAAAAGAGATAATGAATGCTATGTTGATAAGTTCGGGTTTACCTCAGAACTTGTGGAGGGGAGGCGATCCTCTCAGCAAATTTCATTCTTAATCGTATTCCATCCAAGAAGATGGATAAGACCCTGTATGAGTTGATGAAAGGCCATAGGCCAAGCTACAAATACTTGAAAGTGTGGGGGTGTTTAGCAAAGGTGGAAGTGCCTAAACCTAAACAAATAAAAACTAGGCCTCAAACGATAGATCGCATATTTATCGGATATGCGAGATAACAAGATATGTATAATGGTAAGTCTCGACATATAGGTCGCGGACATAATACTATTAAACAAGCGATCTCTAATGACGTGATTTCCATCGATTTTGTTAGATCGAAGGAGAATCTTGCGGATCCCCTTACAAAGGTTTATCTAGAGATCAAATGTCAAAATTGACACTCGGAATGGGATTAAAGCCTATTGAGAAAAAACTTTGTAATGGTAACCCAACCATGTTGGACTGGAGATCCCAAGATCATGGTTCAAAGGGACAACTAAGTTATGAAGAATCCGTGAACACTTATCCATTCTGTGAATAAAAGTGTTGTATGTCAGTGGTGTAAAGGTTAAGTGAAAAACTTTTAATGATTCCTATATCTTGTTTAATCAAGTGGGGTATGGCAGAATACTCTTGATAGGAGATCACCTATGTAAGTGTGTGTTCGGTAAAAACGAGTTTTACAATTTATAACCGAAACACCCCAAGTATAAGGATCGTAGTATAGGATGTTAACGGGTCGTCCTAAGGGAGTGGAATGTTTATCGGATCAAGGAACAATTATTCTATCGATTATGTCACAATTATTAACTAAACTAAGGTTGAAACTAACTAAAACCTAAACCTAAGAATTGAAACTAAAACTAAAACTAAAAGCAGAAATAAAACAAGTTGAAAAATAAGAAAAGCGAGAAGGATGGACGGCGTTCACTAAAGTGAACGAGCGTGCAAAACTAAAGCTAACGGACGGGCGTTATATTGAGGACGAGGCGTCCAACTACGATCGAGCGAAAATTGCGAGAAAAGTTGCAGAAATCTAAAGGTTTAAAAACTAGAACTTAAACTAAACTTATGCAAGCGATTTGATTCAAACAAGTAAAGGAAAACACAAAGAAGGCGACTAGGTTCCACCTATCAACCAACAATCCAACTAGACGGTGATTAAAAGACATAGTTTTTAGTAGTGATTTATTCACGAATTCAATTAAATATCTTTAATCAAATTCCTAAGGTTTCGTTTGTCTTTTCAAACAAACTAAACATGCAATCAAAACAGGATCACGAGATTGTTTCCAAGCTCTTACTCAACTAATCATGCATAATCTCTTAAAACACAATTAGATGCATTACTTTGAATAAAGAGAACTTAAATAAACATACTTTCATAAATTTATTCCAAAGATAAATTAAACATAGATCGTTTCATCAAATCTTAATTCAATAAAACTTAAACAATACAAAAGCAGATCCAAAGTAATGAAAAACTACGAAATAAACTCACTACACATAAGCATCGAACTCTCTAGTTGGTTTTGTTGTTGATAAGCTTCCTCCTCCGTCGACTCACCGCAGAGTTTCTAGCCAACAATCATGGTGAACAAGATTGCTTTGGATTGGAGAAATTCATCTCTGTGTAAAAGGCTTGTGGCGCAGACTTTTGGTGTAAAATTGCGATCTCAATTATGTGATATGAATTAGGGTTAAGAGGCTGCTTTGCTATATATAGAGTTTTGAGTCGGTTATGACTAAGTCGGCAACGGACGCTAAATGCGCTTCAATGGACGTTCGTTCACTCGACTTGGATGCTAATCAAGCGCTCGTTCGATCTGCGGTTGGACTCTGATACGATTTTGGCACTTGAGCGCGCGTTCCATTTCACCAAACGCCCGTTCATAATGGACGGAAAGTGGGCGCTAAATCTGACTCCGTGCGGATCGACTTGAACTTGATTTCTTCATCCTTATCCAATTTCTTCAAGCCAATTCCAACTCTATCTCTTATAATTCCACTTTAGCCTCCTTTAATCCTTTTTATATGCATGAAAATTAACACCTACATGATAAATAAACAATGCAAAAAAATGTAATAAAACTCAACTAATAATAATTCCATTAAATCAACACTTAAAATCATCAATTTTGCATACAATCATCTTAAAATCATCTTTACTCAATATTTACACTTAAACCCTTAATTCTCATGTAAATTACGCAAATGTGGGGAAAATAATAATGAAATAAACCCTTAATAATCATATAAATATGGCCTTAACAGTGTGAAGTGGGGCCGCTGCTGTGAGAATTCAGAGGCTAGAATTCTCTAACGCACTTTCTGAAACCAGGGGTGATTCATGGCCAAAATGAACACAATCATGAGAACCAAATACGGTGCTTAGAGAAATATTGTGTGAGTACTATTATGCGGTTTTACAATAAAGTCTGAATATTCAAGACATAGTTCACTGATTAGCGAGTAGATCCGATAATATTTCACTAAGGCAGGTTCAAAGCCAGAAGCTACCTCTCCTGATGCAATATTTTTCTGTCAGAAATCTCTTCAGAGTCAGCATATGCATTAATAACCATTCACGTGGGGGATTATTGGAGAAAATAGAGGAAAAATGATTTTATCGATTTTTTAATCATTTATGACAACAATTTTAAAAAGCGAGTTCGATAGACTTTTATTAAAGTTATTGACACTTTATTAAAATCATTGGAAACTACGTGTTACGTAGTTGACAATAGGGTTTTAAATCATTCAATTCGGAGTACGGGTGAATGAGATATTAACGCTTTAAGTTGTTGTGAGATATGGGA
Source organism: Gentiana macrophylla (assembly GCA_026214975.1). NCBI lineage: Eukaryota > Viridiplantae > Streptophyta > Magnoliopsida > Gentianales > Gentianaceae > Gentiana > Gentiana macrophylla. The sequence continues at coordinate 61,709 of JAOBSW010000900.1, read as the reverse complement.
AGTAAAGTAGTGTAAAACTTTATCCCACATTGGGACATGAGTGTTCCAATGTCAAGTATTTATATGATGATAGTTGATGATTGGTATAAGCTCCTAGAGAAAGGGAGAGAGTTCAGAATGGTTTTAGACAGACGATGTTCTACTGAAATTGCCACACGCGCGCGCGCGCCGCCGCCCGCTTGCCCGTGCCCGTTGACCGTTGGGCTTGGGGAATTGGCCTTCGTGGGCCTGAGGGCCTTGGGCTGGGCAAGTATTATCTTTTTGAACTCCAGAAATTTAATGAGTGAAGTGAAATTCGGTTAAATCGCTCGAAATTTCGGTAGTGAAGAAAATTGCCAAATAGATAAGTAAGTGAAGCGAGAAATTCGATCCAAGGCGGTGAGTAAAGTCAATTTGATTGAGGTCAAGTTAAATTACTAACTAGATGCCTAAATAACCACTAGTGAACTAGGTTCAATCGCGTTTGACAAATCCCACGGAGAATCAATTTGTGGATCCTAACTTAAATAGTCAACTAGTTATTTCGTTTGACAAATACGATTCTATGACCACGAAATAAAGTACGAGAAAGAAAAACACACTCAAACATATAAATAACACATAAACAAATAACGTAATCAAGCGCCCAATTATAACCGTGATCCTGCGGATCTAGACAATTTATATAACAACAAGACTTATCAACTATTAATCCGTCCATATTCATTTATAGTAGCTCACGGGAGTCATCCTCTTTAACTTGACTTAGCACGGTAGGTCACTAGATCAACTGTGATATTGTTCGTGACTTAGCCTTTTGGTGCCTCCATCTCATATAACTCACACGCTTACGACTCTAAGGATGCCGATATTAACCGTACACCTCGTCCGAGGCAACATTCCTTTGGTTAGGCGTACTTCTGAAACGATCACTCAAACTCTCGTCCAACTAACAATTACCAATTTATAGTCTCATGCTAGTTTACGATCTACGTTATAAGAAGGTGCGCGCAATTCCCTAATATAACCCTACCTGATAGCGGCCGAAAGTCCGAAGATCAATTCATGAGCCTACCTAAGAGTTTTATACGGTATTTCCTTTTTACGTTTTAATTAAATCAAGTGAGTGGCGTAGCCATAGCCATACCTCTTTGAGATAACAGATTCAATTAAGCTAACCTAATCATAAAGGCGTGGTGATTAACGGATGAAAACAGGTTTGACAACTCTCGGTCAACCGAATAGGTGCTCTCGATCGACCGAGTGACACCTCTCGGTCACCCGAGTCTAACTCCCAGTTTACATCCCGAACATATTTCTCGGCGTTTCATATCTGAATCGGATTATATAGCGAATCATCGAGGACATCATATAGACTAATCTAAATGCACGTAAATTAAACACACAGATTCATCCGTAGATGTTAGGTAGAGGGCGTAGGGTTTGGGATCATTATAGACAAGGTATCACCATTGCCTAACGTCATATCCTAGATCTACATCATCTAGATATGAATACCTACTCAAACAATCAAAGCATAATTGGGAAATTGATTACTTAAAAGAAAACAAGAAGATAAACTAGGGCTTACATGTTTGCAACCACAGCAACCTCCATAAACCTAAAGAATCCTTATTTGCTTATTTGTAAATATGAAATAGTATTGGTGAATGCATGATAAAAATACAAAGGGCTTGTGTTTATATAGAGCCTCGGCCGTCATAGAAAACCGACTTAAAATGCCGACACTCTGACCTAACCGACTCAAATAATGTGCCGAACTTCTTACGAATTTGTAGGCCCACTCGGTCGACCGAATGCATGGGCTCGGTCGGCCGAGCCTTATGCTCTGGCTTTCTCCTCTTTTACATCTTGGGCCTCTGAACTTGTGCATGATCCATCAAAGCTTTTCCGAAGTCCATCCTTGTGCTCCCAAATGAGTTACTACAAATATAACGTGAAATATAGTGCAGCAATATCAAATAATATAATAAAACCTCTTAATACATAATAATGAATCGTAACTCTCGACATATGTAAATTAAGCGTATTACGACTTATTATTACTCTATTATAGCTCTTTTAAACTAGAATCGGGGATAAAGGTCATAGAATAATGGGCACAAAATGACCGTTATCAACTACCCCCCACTTAGCCTTTGATCGTCGATCAAAATATCAACAAGTTATTCCCCATAAACTACTCTCCAGTGGTCACAGTATACTGACACAAGAAACTCGAATCAACTCATATCCTCTATGCTCATCAGTTATCCATTATCCACTATTCATCATGAATCGATGTGTTGTGTGCATGTGCATTGAGTTTTAAACATTCGTAGCAAGATTAGAGCTTATGCAAACTTCGTAGTCTTAACCTACCAACTTGGTATTCCCATTTCTCAAGCCTTTTAATTTTTCAAGCACTAGAATAATAAGCAAGAAGCGTATCTATAGGTTTTTGGACACGGAGACCGAGTACTACTCAAAGCCTCTTAAAGAGTTGAATATTCTTTTCATATCTTCATATTTTTCGAGATACTATCAATCTCAAGAAGGAAAACTTTTAGAATTTCCTCTATCTTAGATCAAATATTAGCATCGAATATTACCACAAGCGAGGCTACTTTGGTAACTTACTACAAGCCCAATGTTTTAACATTGTCAAACACAGTGCGTCTCAAGCTTATTACTCAGCTTTTGTGGCTAGAAGTTTTAGGAACACATCCGACGATAAATTTGACACTAGGTAAGCATAATCAATCATCTATGCAATGTACACATTATAATTTTACCTTTTATAACAAGCGTAGTACATCTCGATTCAATTATTGAATAAGTGAATAATAAACAACTACTTGCAACGGACAATATGAATATCATTAAGTTTACTAATCAAGAAATCGCGAGGAGTATAAAGTGATCACGTACTCATGAAATATGGTTTACTTCTTATTAGATATAATTATCGAGGACTTCACAAAAGTAAATGTGATTCTAAGTTTAAATTTAAATTTTTTTTTTTTTTTTTTTTTTATTTACTATTTGATATATGGGAACATATGGAATTACTCATTTGAGCTAAGTGACTTGTACCCCCACTTAAACAATGCATTGTCCTCAATGTAAAAAAAAAAAAGAACAAACTCAAAAAGGAACTTAGCTCGGATAAGCGTGGAAGTTTGAACAAGTCTTAGGACTTGGCGCGATTCAACGAGCACGAGCATTGGCTCCATAGCGAGGCGAGAAAAATAATCAACGCAACACATATCTTAAACAAGGCTCGCTTAACTCGTTCTGAGGATTAGTCAAAGCGTAATAATCGGAAAAATGGGACCGTAAAAGGTATAACAATTTCCTTAAACATTTTTAAGTCCATTAATTAATGATTACATTTCAATACATTGCAACAAGTCCAAAACATTACATAAGTTCGAATTTAGGAAGCAGAGAAACTTGCTCTATATAACCACGACATACTAGTAGAAATGAATCAAAATAAAAACTTCGTTAACTATAGGAAATGCCAACACTCAAATTAAAATACTTAATCCCATCTGGATTGAATGGTGCTAGTTGCAAATTGTTCGGTTCGGCCCGTCGGCATCATCCTCGGGTTCCCTTCTTGATCGTGGCCGTGAGCGACGGGCGGTGGGACGAGAACTCAAAGATAGGATAGGCATTGGCTCCACATAGGAATCGCCGCCTAACACGGGCACTCGGCTCCCTCACGAATGTAGTGATTAGTGAACCAAAAGGTAATGTATGCCGAGGCTTGAGAGCATCGTCTGTCATCTCCTTGCGTATCAATGCCCCCACATTCACAGGCCATCCCATGTACAACCAATAGATCAAAGTGGCATGAGTATAGTAAACCGTAGATACATGCTTAGCCGGGAAGATATTAGAGCGGATAAGCCGATTAAGGCACTTATCCTCCCATCTCCTAAAATCTGTTTCCGCAAATGTGCGGGCAACCTCCCCATAGTCCATTCTATTCCTAGATAGGCTCCAACTTCCTCCAACCAAGCATCGGACCCATCAAGCGTCGCCATATACTCGGCCCGTCCTCCGAGATATCAACCCAAAATAAGCATTAATCGTGCCGGAGAAATGATAATTGGTCGTCCCACGAATAATAACGACATTGGTGTCGGGTGTATACGCAAATAAGCATAAAATTCTCTTACCCAATTGGCGTTGACCCGGCCTGGGTGTGCGGCGACATCACGCCATTGATAACTTTCCACCAACTCCAAAAGCTCATCCCCACAATTGTCCAAATCTAGACCCGAGCTCGATGTGCGGGGCATTAACGAAATGATTAGTAAGCGAAGAATATACCTCCCGACTCGCGGTGTGGGACCCGTTGATCATTGGAATATCGCCTTCCCACGACCACAAAGCGAAGCGGCTCTGCGTCTTCTTGGTGGCATCTGGCGAGATAAGCGGTAGCGCGGCGAGAGGCGAAAAGGCGGCCCGACTCTCGGTCGACCGAGAGCAATCACTCGGTTGACCGAGTGTGGAGAATCGGCAGAAACAGACCTCTGGTCCTCTACCCTTCCGTGGTGAATCTATTGATCGAAAAAAAAAAATTTACGATAGGCTTTTCAAGGTGAGTGAAAATGGTGAAATGGATGAAGATTTTGAGAACATTTCCATTTGATTTCTCTGAGGGTTTGAGAAAACAAGGTGGATGGAGAATTTGGGATGAAGGAATTGGGAATAGGAATGAGAGAGAATGAAAGAGAGGATGTTGGGTTAAATAGAAAAATGGAGTTTGAAGAAATGGAATGTGATTGGTGTAGAAAAGTTGTTGGGGATTGATGAGGTGGAAAGGTGGAATTTGAAAATTTGAATTGGGATAATAAAGAAGTTGGGAAGAGAAAAAGGTGAATGGTTGGGAAGAGGAAGGTGAGTGGGGATGTGTAGAAATTAATGGTGTTGACCATTTTAATAAATTTGACACATACCGTAAAATAACTACAATATATACTTGATTGCCAAAATGTATTATTTCACTCTTACATAAAAATTTTCTAACCAATAGGTCGTCTCAAGCATAAAAGCCACCTCATTTTATCATAAATAAATCAAACAATCTGGTCTAAGCATTTGTAAAATAACGCATTATCATTTCCTTAATCAACAATTTTTTACAAAGATTCAATTGCAGTAACTTCACTTCACATAAAGCGATTCGAATAAAAATTTATTTTGCACATCCTTAACTCAACGATCGTCGAACATGGCAAAATAGAAAAAAAAAAAACTTCTTATCGTTTCATGCTACTTTTATTTAGAAAAGAAAAATAAAAATAGAGATAAAAATAATGAAGGATAGAAATAGTTCTCTGATTTAAGTCGGTGGCTCGACTTCCCAAAATATCACTCTCTAAGAATTGTTCTTGACTTGCCAGGTCTTCACCCGACTAACCTTCACGGCGTCTTGCCATTCCTTTGCACGAGTGCCTTTCCGTGGGATGTCGTCGGCGAAAAAGGCAATCAAGCTGTCCATCTAAGCAGGCACCGACTTGCGGGATCGTTTGATTTGATGAGCTTTCTTGATTTGAACTCTACGAGTTCGCGACGACTCTCCTCCTCCTATCCTTAGGTTTGAAAGCGAGGCTTGGCATCATCCTTATTAACTACAGTGCGGTGAGCGGCTCTATCTCGGCTTAGGATTGTAAGGACCTCTTTCTCATCTCGATCGTCAACATTGTCATCATCACACTCCTCTGAACTTGGAATTACATCCGGTTTAGAACCAACGACTTCTATAATGTTTAAACTTACCGAATAGGGAACTCGGGGTTCTTTATCCCAAAAGTCTCGAGAACCTTTAGCATCAAACAATGTGATCTCATGCCTAGTCATACGAATAAGAGCTCTAGAGGTATTAATAAAGGACCTACCCAAGATAATTGGGCTATCACGGATGCTCCTCTATGTCCATTCGACCAAATCTATCTTAAACCGAAGTTGTCCGATACCAATGATCATGTTATTCATTTGTCCGGACATGATGGTTCTAGTACTATCCATGAATCTCACTTTTAGCGGGGTGTTTGTGGGAGTCGAAATCATATTCCTATCGCAAAGGCTTTTAGGGAAAATGTTTAAGCTTGATCGAGTCAATTAAAGCCAATCCCAAGTGTGCTTGTTCTAGGGGTAACATCTACAAGGAATGCCCCAGGGTCATCTAACTTTGGCATTAACGAGATTCATCTTCAACATATTTTGCCTCCTTAGCACAGGTGACTATAGGTCGTTCCATATCTACGCTACTCTCGAACCGGACTCTATCTCCGACATGTAATCCATATAATCAATATCACGAATCGAATCCGAATCGAATCCGAAGAAATCACTTGGATTTAAAACACACATACCTCTTTTTTACATACGCTTCACTTGCTTCCCTTGACTTCACGGCTTCTGAATTCGTTCTTTCATTTTTGCTATTCTCTCCTTGACTTTTGCGTCATCGGCTTCATTGGTGTTGTCTTGGTTAAGTAAAGCGTTAACATCCTCTTCCTTAACCTTGGAAAATTGTTTTGATGACATATTGTTTATCACGAACAATCTTACGAGTGATTTAGTTACGATTATACGCAACATGAGAAAAACAACAAGCGGTCAATAAACTAACGATCGATGCGATTGCTCATCTGCTGCCGCTGGGCTTACAACCTCTTGGCGGGAAAAGCGAAGCGAAGGAAAACAATGCCGTCGGATAATATAGAACAATGAAAGGGCTCGATCGACCGAAAGCGGCATTGTTCGATCGACCGAACATCTGAAACATATATATATAAATATATTTTTTTTTATTTATTTTACTCACTTGTAAAAAAGCGAAAACAAAAAAACGAAATAAGCAAGTAGATCATTTAAGCGGTTGGACCATTGATTCCCGGCAGCGGCGCCAAAAACTTGATTGAGGTCAAGTTAAATTACTAACTTTCGATGCCTAAATAACCACTTTAGCAAGTGAACTAGGTTCAATCGCGGTATAGCTAGATAAGTCGAAATTCGATCCCACGAGAGAATCAATTTGTGGATCCTAACTTAAATAGTCAACTAGTTATTTAGTTTGACAAATACGGTCTATGACCAACATAAAAATCTGAGAAAAAGAAAAACACACTCAAACATATAAATAACACATAAACAAATAACGTAATCAACTGCCCAATTATAACCGTGATCCTCTGGATCTAGACAATTTATATAACAACAAGACTTATCAACTATTAATCCGTCCATATTCATTTATAGTGGCTACGGGAGTCATCCTCTTTAACTTGACTTAGCACCGGTGAGTCACTGATCAACGTGATATTGTTACGTGACTTCGCCTTTTGGTGCCTCCATCTCATATAACTCACACGCTTACGACTCTAAGGATGCCGATATTAACCGTACACCTCGTCCAGGCAACATTCCTTTGGTTAGGCGTACTTCCTAGACGATCACTCAAACTCTCGTCCAACTAACAATTACCAATTTATAGTCTCATGCTAGTTTACGATCTACGTATAAGAAGGTGCGCGCAATTCCCTAATATAACCCTACCTGAATAACATTTGAAAGTCCGAAGATCAATTCATGAGCCTACCTAAGAGTTTTATACGGTATTTCCTTTTTACGTTTTAATTAAATCAAGTGAGTGGCGTAGCCATAGCCATACCTACTAAGATATGATTCAATTAAGCTAACCTAATCATAAAGGCGTGGCGATTAACGGATGAAAACGAGGTTTGACAACTCTCGGTCAACCGAATAGGTGCTCTCGATCGACCGAGTGACACCTCTCGGTCACCGAGTCTAACTCCCAGTTTACATCCCGAACATATTTCTCGGCGTTTCATATACTGAATCGGATTATATAGCGAATCATCGAGGACATCATATAGACTAATCTAAATGCACGTAAATTAAACACACAGATTCATCCGTAGATGTTAGGTAGAGGGCGTAGGGTTTGGGATCCTTATAGACAAGGTATCACCATTGCCCTAACGTCATATCCTAGATCTACATCATCTAGATATGAATACTACTCAAACAATCAAAGCATAATTGGGAAATTGATTACTTAAAGAAAACAAGAAGATAAACTAGGGCTTACATGTTTGCAACCCTAGCAACCTCCATAAACCTAAAGAATCCTTATTTGCTTATTTGTAAATATGAAATAGTATTGGTGAATGCATGATAAAAAAATACAAAGGGCTTGTGTTTATATAGAGCCTCGGCCGTCATAGAAAACCGACTTAAAATGCCGACACTCTGACCCTAACCGACTCAAATAATGTGCCGAACTTCTTACGGATGTAGGGCCACTCGGTCGACCGAATGCATGGGCTCGGTCGACCGAGCCTTACATGCTCTCTGGCTTTCTCCTCTTTTACATCTTGGGCCTCTGAACTTATGCATGATCCATCAAAGCTTTTCGAAGTCCATCCTTGTGCTCCCAAATGAGTTACTACAAATATAACGTGAAATATAGTCTGTAATATCAAATAATATAATAAAACCTCTTAATACATAATAATGAATCGTAACTCTCGACATATGTAAATTAAGCGTATTACGACTTATTATTACTCTATTATAGCTCTTTTAAACTAGAATCGGGGATAAAGGTCATAGAATAATGGGCACAAAATGACCGTTATCAAAATTCGGCAAAGTGCCGGCGGTTGAGTAAAGCTGAAATTCAGCCGAGTGATATAATTCACTAAATGCTGAAACTGTTCAGTTTCTTAGAAACTGATGGCTGAATAAATTCGAAACTGTCATCATTAATATTGATATCAAAGTTGGAGTAGTGGGAGTAAATGCATTAATGATTATTCAATACTGAGACTCTTCCATTGCTTTGCTTAGTCTCTCTCTATAAACAACCTCCACAAGTTGGAAAACATACAAGTGAAATACACTAGCAACAACACAAGATAGAATACAAGCATACATTCCATTGCATAAAATTCTTTTCATGTGCATTCATAGTTGAAGAGTTTAAGGCCTTTGTTAGAGTTCATTTGAAGTTCGAGTTGAAGTACCTCTCCATCTCAACATGTAACTGAGTTATCTTGGGAGACAATTGCAACAACCGTGGGTACAAGCCGGTGCAAATTTATCTTAAGGACAGAGTGCAACTCATCTCAGTTTTTTGCATATCCTTTTTTTTTTTACATCTATTGTAATTATATTTATATTTTGAATTGGAAATAAATTGTTCTTTATTTTTCTGAATATTTATTTTATTCGCATAAGGGAATAGCACTCAGTTCCATCAGGTTCTTGTTGCTCTTCAGTACTTACTCTTCACTCGTCCGGATATTTCCTATGTGGTTAATAAGTCATCTCAGAATACGCATGCTCTTACTGTCTGGCACTAGACTCTTGTCAAATGTCTACTCCGCTATCTCGTTGGTACTATGTCTAATGGCCTCCAGCTCTTTGCGTTATCTTCTCTTGATTTGCATGCTTTTTCTTATGCGGATTGGGATGGGAACAAGGATGATGATTATTCCTCCACTAATGCATATCTGGTGTTTCATGGGCGTAATCTTGTCTCGTGGAGCTCTAAGAAACAACCCACCGTTGCTCGTGTTAGGTGTGATGCCCGAAAGACAATTTTTGTAATTGTTTTATTTAATAAATGAAATGATATTATTATTCATATTTATTATTCTCATAATCACCGATGTGACAATAGTATTTACACTTCTGAAAAACCCCGAGTATATCGTTTATGTAATCACTTCACTCGATGTATGAGATATACACGGGAGGATTGAGTTAGTGAAGATGTACTTAAAATACAATTAGTCCGTAGTAAAGTTAATCGAGAGTATCGGGTCTCCCCTTTAACGTACTATTAATGCGCCCGTAACACGATAGGTGTGATCGTCTTATCCGGACTTTCGGTTAAGGAACCTAATGGGGCATTTATATATGATAGATATATCATATAGAAATTTGGACCGATTTGATCTGAGTTCTCAATATAATTCCGTAATTGAGAAGTCTTATCGAATCATTAGATGATCATATTATGGATATATCTTAATCTGGTGATCACGATCAAGCGCTTGAATCGGTATGAGGTTTGACTTGGCGGTTAAGGATTACACCGAGTGCGTGATCTGAATTACCCGTCTTGGCATTGTCTTTGGATTGAGTGAGTAGTACGTGTTATCACGGATCACGGAATCCATTCCTTCCATTTATGGAAGTAGATAAACGATTCCACTTATGAGTTAATCTGACATTGATCGATCCATGGGATTCATATTACAACGATTAGCTACCAAAGTGAGTTATTTGAATTATTGATCACTAGGGGTTAATGGTAAGTAAGGACAAGATGTTACGAAAGGGTTAACGGTAACTTCCCGATTTAGAATGAGCGATCATGGAGGATTAATCCATATGAAATGATTATATCGGTGGGCGCTTATTACTTTCGTGAGGAGATAAATATAATCTTATAATCGGAGGAGTGCGATCACGGGATTATGGTGGCATATTCACGTGATTGATTTATCGAATATAATTATTACATTCATAAGATAATTATTTATTTGATTTATCGGAGCGCGATTATTAGTCCATGGTCCCGATGTGCCTCACAATATAGCATGTATATTCTCGGACGTCGAATCCTAATAATATTAATTTAGTTCATGTTGGACTTTATTAAAACAATATGTGAATTAATTGTTTGGTGGACTATTAAATTAGTTGGGCTAAATAATTAAATATGTGGAAAAGACATTTTCCATAATCTTGGCCCAATTATTGTGTGATGGCAAAATTAATATTGACTAGGTCAATATGATAAATTTCGCCCCCCTCTTCTTAATGGAACAAGAAATTAGTTTTCTTGTGATTAATAAGACATATGCATAAAATATTTATTGGATAAATATTTATGGTAAATAATAAAGATAAATATTATTCTAGATTTGTTCTAGGATATTATGGAATTATCTTTTATTAAAGGATTTATTTTGTTTGATAAATAAAAATCCTTGGAGGCTAAGTTTTACTCTCCTATATAAAGAGAGTTCTCCCAAGCCTTAATACACACATAAATTTCGACTTCTCCCTATAGTAGAGAGAAGAAAATAATTTCGGCCAAGGGAGATTTAGGGGAAAATCTTGGAGATTTTTCCGGGTAGCATATCGGAAGGGTTCGAGTCGAGAATTCCTTCCACCGGGAATTGCTTGGATCACACGATCGGAAGACTGTGGTGCTCTTCACATCTTCACATTCATCCTTTGCGGTTCTTCAACTTGAATTTAGAGATTCAAGAGGTATGTTCTACAACTTACTTGTAGATGTAGATTTAATGTTTTATTACGTGTATTATATAGATCTAGATCCATAAATCGCTTCCGTTGCGATGATATTTTCCTAACAGTGGTATCAGTCGCCATGGTGATCTATATTTATACGTATAAAATATTAGATCTAGGAGTGGTAAAACATGTAGATTTTTTGTCCCAATTTTTTTTAAAAATAGGGCCGACGCATGATTTATTTTTTTTATGATTATGATTGTCTTGGCTGAAGAGATGGATTGGGGTTGGTATTGTTTACTCGTTAGATCCATTGTAGCTCTTTTGTTTGGTAACAATTGAGCATAGGAATTGTATTTTATTTATGTCAATTTTCAAATTTATATCTAAAAGTAGTATCTTTTATTATAATTTTGATCATCCGGACTGGATAAGTTGAAGATCTTGCTGGAAAATTTGAAGATCAAAGCGAAACCCAAGGTATGAACGAGGAGAAACGGATAATTTTTTTTTAATAAAACTGCTACAGGACTTTCTGCGACGCTGAAAAGCGTCGCTATAAGTCCTGTATACATTAATGCTGCGGCTAGGGTTTCAGAAAAGGCGGCTGTCAACTATTTTTTTTTGTTAAGATTTTTTTTTTTTGGTAACAAAAATCTGCTTATGGCAGAAGAATTAAAAAAAAAAAAAAAAAATTTTTTTTCTGAAAATATAAAGAAACAGCCGACATAAACAAAAAAAAAAAAAAATTGGAAATATTTTTTTTAGGCCGCACCATTGTAATAAAAAAAAAAAAAAAAAAAAATTATAATAAATTGGATTTATTTAATTAAAAAGACCTTTTCTCCTCTCGGGTGTTCGTGGTTCGTGTTCCGACGGTTCGAGTTCAAGATTTGAAGATCAAGACTCGAAGACAAGAAGATTGTAATTTAATTTTTCCTAGAATAGATTAGATACGAGAAGTCACCAAACAATCCATCTCGGTGTTTAATTTTTCCATAATTTATTTTTATGTGTTTGATCATAAAATAGACATAAAATCGAATTGCCATGACATGCATTCATATCATAAATCCACTCCATGCATACATGTAGAATTTTAATTTTGGTAATTAAAATAGGCATGTATACAAACTCGTGTAATTAGTTGAAATTTAATTAATCGTGGTAATTAATTAATTTAGTAACTAATTAAAAGATCCGAGGACGGGTTATGAAATCGTTAGCCTTTTCGGTGTGTGTTCTCGGTGAACCGCCTTAAAGCTCCAACGAGATCACGTTTTGATTCGTAGTGTCTGCGAGATTGAGTGATGGTAAAAGAACAATAAATCTTGGATAAAAGCGGTTCGCTTTTAGGTTGGGTGGTCAATCGAGCTTCGCTCAAACGACTTAACCCTCCTAGTGTGATGTATGCACGGGGTCCGGCAAGACTAAGCCAAACCGAGGCGGAGGGGTGATTCCTTCTAATCTCAATAGGGCTCTCTTGACCCGATTTAGTCCGGCTCATCACATATGTTCCAACGAATAGGAAGGGTAGGCTTGCCTCGTTACCGACACCATTCGAATCCTTGATTTGATGTGCTTTTATGTTAACATCAAAAGACGTGGTTAGTTAACCCACCACCACTTCCAAAATATTGAGTGGGAGCGGGGCGGCGACGGTAACCCCACGGCCTCTACTATAGATGCAAGTAAGTGAGAGAAGGGTGGCGCCTCGCGGCGCTTTGATTTCGTCCCCTACGGATGGTGTTCACCCCTATCAACATTCATGGCTTGGTCTCCGAAAGGATAGGATTTACGGGTACTCGTCGGGTCACCGACCTATCCTACGACGGCACACTCAGGCGTACCTAAGAGATCCGATATAGTAGGTCACACTCATCAAGGGTATTTTTGATAAATACCTAGGCTAAAAGGAAGGTAGTCAATGAATAAAGGGATGTTCGATTCTCGTGGGATGTCCGATTCTCACAAGTTATTCATTGATTTAACCGTTGATCTCTTTGACCTACCTACTACGGCGGCATTTGAGATGCAAGGTTAAAACCTTGGAATGGTAGAGTAGACTTACTTTTAGTTTACAATTCCTAAAATAAAATAATATAGTAGTGTTAAACTTGAATTAATATATGTCATTTTATTTACTGACATTATATCCACTTACTAAATTGCTTAAATTTATAATTGACTAGTATTGACTTCTTTAAAAAGTGGAAAGTAACTAGGGCGTTGAACTAGTTAATCGATAATGCAATTATTTTTCGAAAGAGATATTTTCTCTTAAGCCTTTTAAAAACCAAGAGTGACATATGGGTATGTCACTAGTGTCATTGTGTTAAGCGGAGACAAACTTAGTTTGATCAAAGGTGATTTCGGACTTTGAAATTCTTCTAGTGAATTTTAAGTGTGTAGTAATTACACGAGTAATTTTCTAATTGAAAAATCGGAAAATCATGAAGTGTTACTAGTTGGGCGATATTTGGAATTGATGAACTAGTGGGAGCTTTATGATTTATTGTTTTTCTAGAACATTAGAAAAGTGTAATTGACTACACACATAACCGTTCTAATTGAAAAACCGGAAAGTCATGAAATGTCGCTAGTTGGACGATATTTGGAATCGATGAACTAGTGGGAGTTCTATGATTTGTTGTTTTTCTCGAAACATTAGAAGCGTGTAAGTGTTTACACGAGAGATTTTCAAATTGAAAAATTGGAAAATCATAAAATAGAAACATCTTTGGTTAGACGGTATTTGGAACCGATAAACTAGTGGGAGCTTTAATGTTATGATTTGTTGTTTTTACGGTATGATAGAAAATCCGAGAAGTCTAACAAGTAACAATCGAAATAGACATCCCACGGTTCAAGAGTAGTGTCTACTCAAGCGAACCATTGGTTCAAGACTCATTTCCATTCACGGAAAGTCAAGAATGGGAGAATATGTCTAAAAGTGTTAGTCATCTAAAAGCGAGTTGATTTTAAGGCTAAAAACGAAAATTAACAAACCGAAAGTCATAGGATAAGGATAGTGATTTGGATCACCAACCTATGAATCCTTGGTGATTTTCTCTTAGGCTATGTTCTTTGGAAGAACGAGATAGTTGTGCATTAACGATTAATAGACAGCGACGGCGTAATTTTAGCAAAATAGTGGGAGTGATATGAGGAAATGAATCTCGATTCAATCCTTGGATATCGCAGAAGATTTATTTTTCTGCTTAAGATTCGTTGGAGCGAATGGATTTACCTTTTATTCGATAATTTGTTTGTCTTATAGAAAGTGAATATACCATTTGTAGTGCGAATCTAAGACTCGGACTTTTGTTTGATAAAGTCAAAACCACTAAGAAATCTTTGAAATACGTTATATGTACCATCTTAAGAACTATTAAAAGCAATTGGTTTCTATATTTAGATAAACGCTTCTTCATATTCCATAGTTAGTGCATAGTCACTAAAGAGACAATACACAAGGCGGCTCAGGTGATTCCTTTCTCGATCACGTTATATTGTCTCAAAGGTTCAATGACTAAGTTTCCTTTCAATCGGGAAAGGATAATGGTTATAAAGAAGTAACATAGCTTGTTCATGACGACCTTGAGTGCGATGAAAGATACAAGCTAGTAGGAGCTTCCGAGTAGTGACTTCTTGTCGATAACTATTCAAACACTCCGGTAAGTTTATCCAAAATATTTTATGGTGTCTCGGATTACATCGAGATGGAGTATTCTATACTCGAAAATGGGCCATCACATAGTCCTGAGAGCGATGTTAGGCTCGCCTCATAGTGAAATGCTTTCACTAAGGAAGAAACCATTGAATTGCCTTACATAGTTGTAGATGTGCTACAATACACCGCTTAACTCAATAAAGATATTGGAAGTGAAATAACGGTTTACATTGAAATGTAAAACCGAGAAGTCTACCTAGAATGTGCTTTGGAATTAACGGATAATGAGTGGATTCGGTTCACCCAAATTCCGTCAATATAAGCATTTAGCACATGATGCTTGATGGTAGGGTCGAATTTTCACGTACACGTTCGATCGATGACCAAATCGTGATATATCTTGAAGAATTGAGAGAAAGGTTAGATTATCGATTCTTGACATCCGGAAGGGACGACTATCTTTGTTGCATCCTTTACGATAGAGTCTATGAACAACAAACCTTGAACCTTAGAGTCACGGATACTCAAGGTAGTTACTTCTTGATTAGATCAAACCACATCCAACTTTGGTTGTTGGTGATAACACTAAATCTTTGCTAAACTAGATCGAAATTTGATCCACCAAGAAAATAGTGGGAGTATGGTTTATCCATTACCCATTCACGGTTTCTGCGGACTTTGTAGTCGAGGATCGATTGATGACCTATGGCTCTTTTGTGAGCGATATAGGATTACGATAATAGAGGTTGGTTTACAAGCCATAACCACCGTGAATGGAGTTTGGTACTCAGGAGAGTCATTCATACTCTTGTAGAACCACCTGAGTGTCTCAGCCCAATGGGAGTAATTGGATCTACGGAAAAGAGTAGAATGAATTCGGTAATTCATGATTTCGTTCAAAAGCGAGAAAATAGGGTGATTCCCTGAGACTTTCTTGCCAAACAAACGGAATCTGGATTCATTCGAACAGAAGGTATTGCCTTATGAACTTATGACGGGATGGTCATCAAGGCTTATGTCCTTTGTGGATAAAAAGCAAACCTCTTGGTCATTGGAAGTCATATATTTCTATAATATATGGATTTGACGAGAATATTGATAAGTCTTGTGTAGACTGGATATCAATTTTAGTACAGTAGTGAATATATACATATATATTAGTGTTTGTGAAGGATAACGCTGCACTAGTTGGACTCAACATGGGTGTGTTATCTGAAGTCGAAATCTGACAATGCCACAATTCTCTGCAACAGAGATTTGGACAACATTCTGAAGAGTTTGACTCGGTCGAATTCATTAGAATCGATCATTGGTTTCCCATCCATCTTATTGGTTAAGATGATGCATCTGTGTATGCAACATTCAACGAGGAAGTTCTACCCATGCCTCGGGAATGACTCTCTAAATCTTCGGATAAAGAGAAATGGGATGGATTCTCTTTGTGACAAGAGATGGTCGAGTTATTGAGCGTCAATTTTGATCGAATCTTAGATTCGGCGATTAACAAAGCAAGTTTAGTATGTCCTTTAGTATCTTGCGAAACGAGGAATAATATGCGGACATATTCATGTATGAGCTTGGATATGTGTGATACAATCGATTTTGACTTTAAGTCGATTGAGGATGATCGTTAAAGTCGATCTCGGGCTCGATGTTTACTCTTGTTGAAGCTATTGCCTGGAGAAATCCAAAGAACGCCAACTCGACTTTAACTAGTTGGGTGATTAGCGGCTTCGTAGTAGCTAGAGCGATATAGCTTAAGATTTTCCTTTCCATATCTGGGAGTCATTCTAGATTTGGAAAGCGGATACCACATCATTGTGCAAACAATGAAGGGGTAGCTTATAAGGATTTCGAAATCATTGGAGTTCAAGAGCATATTGGTAGGTACCACATGATCGGATGGACCGGCGACGTTTGATTCTACGGATCGCCTCGAGCCGACAACTTTGACCGATCATTAAGACCCATGACATTCGGATATAGGTGCTCCCGAGTCAACGACCTATCCTACGACGGCATACTCGGAGTGTACTTTGAATCAAAATGGTTATGATAAGTTTTGTGGGTACTAAAATACGGGATGAGTCTCCATTGCTTTAGAGCAAGTGGGAGATGTAGTTTCTTTGTAGTTTTAAATAATAGGGTGTGCTCTAAAACAATTAATCACAAGCTTTAGTGCAAGTGGGAGATTGTTAGGTGTGATGCCGAAAGACAATTTTGTAATTGTTTTATTTAATAAATGAAATGATATTATTATTCATATTTATTATTCTCATAATCACCGATGTGACAATAGTATTTACACTTCTGAAAACCCCGAGTATATCGTTTATGTAATCACTTCACTCGATTGTATGAGATATACACGGGAGGATTGAGTTAGTGAAGATGTACTTAAAATACAATTAGTCCGTAGTAAAGTTAATCGAGAGTATCGGGTCTCCCCTTTAACGTACTATTAATGCGCCCATAACACGATAGGTGTGATCGTCTTATCCGGACTTTCGGTTAAGGGAACCTAATGGGGCATTTATATATGATAGATATATCATATAGGGCTGGACCGATTTGATCTGAGTTCTCAATATAATTCCGTAATTGAGAAGTCTTATCGAATCATTAGATGATCATATTATGGATATATCTTAATCCTGAGGTGATCACGATCAAGCGCTTGAATCGGTATGATGAGGTTTGACTTGACGGTTAAGGATTACACCGAGTCTCGTGATCCGAATTACCCCATCTTGGCATTGTCTTTGATTGAGTGAGTAGTACGTGTTATCACGGATCGGAATCCATTCCTTCCATTTATGGAAGTAGATAGACAGTTCCCTTATGAGTTAATCCTAGACATTGATCGATCCATGGGATTCATATTACACTGATTAGCTACCAGTGAGTTATTTGAATTATTGATCACTAGGGGGTTAATGGTAAGTAAGGACAAGATGTTCTGAAAAGGGTTAACGGTAACTTCCCGATTTAGAATGAAACGATCTATGGAGGATTAATCCATATGAAATGATTATATCGGTGGGCGCTTATTACTTTCGTGAGAGATAAATATAATCTTATAATCGGAGGAGTGCGATCACGGGATTATGGTGGCATATTCACGTGATTGATTTATCGAATATAATTATTACATTCATAAGATAATTATTTATTTGATTTATCGGAGCCGCTGATTATTAGTCCATGGTCCCCGATGTGCCTCCTAATATAGCATGTATATTCTCGGACGTCGAATCCTAATAATATTAATTTAGTTCATGTTGGACTTTATTAAAACAATATGTGAATTAATTGTTTGGTGGACTATTAAATTAGTTGGGCTAAATAATTAAATATGTGGAAAAGACATTTTCCATAATCTTGGCCCAATTATTGTGTGATGGCAAAATTAATATTGACTAGGTCAATATGATAAATTTCGCCCCCCTCTTCTTAATGGAACAAGAAATTAGTTTTCTTGTGATTAATAAGACATATGCATAAAATATTTATTGGATAAATATTTATGGTAAATAATAAAGATAAATATTATTCTAGATTTGTTCTAGGATATTATGGAATTATCTTTTATTAAAGGATTTATTTTGTTTGATAAATAAATATCCTTGGAGGCTAAGTTTTACTCTCCTATATAAAGAGAGTTCTCCCAAGCCTACAATAATACACACATAAATTTCGACTTCTCCTATAGTAGAGAAAGAAAATAATTTCGGCCAAGGAGATTTAGGGGAAAATCTTGGAGATTTTTCCGGTAGCATATCGGAAGGGTTAAGTCGAGAATTCCTTCCACCGGGAATTGCTTGGATCACACGATCGGAAGACTGTGGTGCTCTTCACATCTTCACATTCATCCTTTGCGGTTCTTCAACTTGAATTTAGAGATTCAAGAGGCATGTTCTACAACTTACTTGTAGATGTAGATTTAATGTTTTATTACGTGTATTATATAGATCTAGATCCATAAATCGCTTCCGTTGCGATGATATTTTCCTAACAGCTCGTTCCTCCAGTGAGGCTAAATATCGGTCGGTTTCTTCCACTGCTATGGAGTTGTCATGGATTTCCTTCCTGTTGTATGATCTTGGACTTGCTTCTACTTCCACTCCTGTTATTTTCTGTGACAATGTGGGTGCTACCGAGTTGTCAACCAATCGTGTGTTCCACTCCCATTTGAAACATGTTGTTGTCGATTATCATTACATTCGAGATCAAGTTCAGAGTGGCATGTTATGCGTTTCTCATGTCTCGAGTGCTGATTAGCTTGCCGATGCTCTCACCAAACCCCTCTCGCGTTTGCTGTTCACTCATTTCCGATCCAAGTTGGGCCTTCTTCCGTTTGCTCGCAGTCCCACTTGAAGGGCTTTATAATTGTAATTAATGGTAGAAGCGTCTAGAATACTTATACAACAAGAATACTTGTAGAACAAGCCAAGCTTCTGTTTATATGTAATTTGTATCATATCTCGATTGATCAATCAATACAAATATTTTTCCCATAATTATCTGTTATATTGACCTTAAAGAAACTTTCAGTCCTATGATTAAACCTACAACCAAAAGGTTGGTCGTTGCCGTTCCAGTGAGTTGTGGATGGATTTTAAGGCAATTAGATGTCCAAAATGTCTTTCTTCATGGAAAGAAAAAAGAGACTATCTACGTGGAACAACCTCCTGCCTTTTCACATCCTATATCTAAAGGTCATGTGTGTTTATTGAGGAAAGTCTATATATGGACTAAAACAAGCTCCAAGAGCTTGGTTTGACCGTTTATCTCAATTTCTACTTCATCTTGGTTTTGTTTGTAGTAGAGCAGATCCTTCCCTTTTACTTTCAAGGCGTCTGATGTTATTATTACTTATTGTTGTCTTTCAACTCGAGTTGGCTTTCGAGTTCATTCGATAAGATATAAAACATAAAGTGCAAATGCAACAATAACAACTTATAGATTAATAGTACATACATCACGCAACAAATTTTTTTATAAAAATATGTAAATATTATGTAAAATGTATTTATATAAACACGTTCGCGAACATAATCGATCGTTCGCAAACCAAGCTCGTGTTCGTTCGTTAAGCGAATGAGCTCACAATCATATTCGAGCTCGACTCGTTAAGCTAAACAAACAAACGATTACGAACAATAACGAGCCGAACACGAGCTTGTTCAAGAACGGCTCTGTTTGTTTAACAGCTCTAGCTAGAGCTCTTCAATACCTGACATTCACTCGACCAGATATCTATCATGCCGTCATAAAGTTTGTCAATAATTTCTTCTACAACTGAGCACAATTTTAAGAATGTCAAACGGATTCTCATGTTTCCTAGTGGCACACACGATCATGGTATTCACTTTCTAGCTCAAAGTGCACCAACACTTTAAATATTGCACGTCCCGAACAATTTGTTTGTATATTCCGAAAAATGCTCGGATATGGGGAGCTGACTCAGCTGAGTCATTACATTACACACAGTACATGTGTTCATCACTTTCTCAAACAATTTCAAGAATAGTAAAATATATAAAAGACAAAGGAATTCATGATGCTTTGATCTAGAATACAACAACCAACATACAGGTATGTAATACTACACAACCATTTGAGAAGCCAACTGAATGATTGCGACGAAATAGGGGGGCAGACAGACTTGCTTTTAACTCAGCTTGGACTTGGACTTGGACTTGGACTTGTTTGATGAGAATGAACGTCGTGCTGAAAACGGAAAGATAATCTGACAAATGTTACGCGTAAAGCCTCGATCATAAATGTTATTTTTAACAACTTCCACTTGTTTTAGCCGCGATCTTCTACAGATTGTCTTCCACTTGCTTTCGGGAAGCTTTTTATTACTCACTTCATTTAAACTCTCTCTAAAGGCTGCTTCGCTAACCTTTGCTTCCTTTAGCTTTCTTTGCCAACTTAAATATTCTTCCCATTTGAATGTCTGCATATATAATTATATATAGATTTTAAATTAAAGAATACATTAAAAGAAAAGTAAATCGTGATGAAATTAAAAACAGGGAGTAAAAAATAATGAAAACACGCGGAAAAGAAAAGTGGAAAACGCAACTAAAAGAAAAGGACCAAACCTCGTTCGTTGTTGTGTTTGAGAGACAAAGTTTTAAATGGTATACAAAGAAACCACCAAGTAGCAGGGAAACTATGGCAAGAAACACCATTATAATTATTTGAGCGTTATACGAATTCAACAGCCACTGCAATGAATGCCAAGAAAAAAAATACATTAGGCCTTCAGTGAAGAAAAAAAAAAACAAAACAAGGAGAAAAAAAAAATAGCAGCATTAACGCAAGTGCACGAAGACATTGATTAAAAACCAGAAAGGAAAAGAGATGTAAGACTGTCATCTAATACACTGAAAATAACAATTAGTAACTTTGGTTTTAACAGTATGATAAACTCAACAGCTTTGAATTTTTTATATTTTATATGAATTTCCTTTCTTTACTCTGCAAGGAATTTGCTACCTGCTTCTTCTGTCAAACAAATCAGGAGTTTCGATACACTACATTTTCAGAGCGCTCTCTTTTTGTATCCTCCCTCTTGTCTGTCCCTCTCTATCTCCCACTCTATTGAATAAAGAGGAAACAAAGGCCGAAGGAACGACGCTTCTCTAATTTCATACCACGTATGGAAACACAAATACCATCTTTCAGTACAGGAAAGAAAAAGGCTCCAAGTGATCAAATGAAAAGACATATTCATGCACTAGTTCAAACCATAGTCCAAATTCATTCATGTCGGCTGCCACATTGCCAGCCATTACGTCTATCAAACTGAATGGAAAGAACTACATGTTGTGGTCTTATTCAGTTGAAAATTTCCAAACGGGAAAAGGAATGGATCATCGTCTGCTTGAGGATAAAGCCGAAAAATATGAACTTGGGGCACCATTGTGGAGGCAAGATTATAAACAAATCATGTCGCTCGACTCGTGCTGAATAGCATAGAGCCAAATATCAGTTCAGCACTAGTGTACCTCAATTCGGCAAGGATATGTGGACACGATTGAAGGTCTAGGTTATTTAGAATGCTTACAATGTGAGACTTGTCAACTCAGTAAACATTGTAGGTCATCTTTTAGAAGTTGTGTTCCTCACCGTAGAGGTATCCCATTTGAACTTATTCATACTGATGTTTGGGGCCCTTTTCATATTATATCTAATAAATTCCATTATTGTGTTACTTCCATTATTCTTGTATGACTTGGGTAATTTTATGAAAACTCGAACATAAATTGATTCATGCTTTTACTTATTCCATAAAGAAGATAAAACTCTTGAATGAAGAAATTTTAATCAGAATGTTTATTCGGATTCCGTGACTAATTAGAGTATATTTTTATAATTGTTTTCCCCAGTTTATGGTGTCATGGAACGAATCAGCCATGAACTAAAAGGCAGCAGAATGAGCGTCGGGATTGATGGTGTGAGGTGCTTCATTGTCAGCGAAGCAATCTCTGGGGTAGAAGATGAAGAGATTGTTGACATTTTGAATTTGGAACAGAAGAAGACAGATTTTTAATCGAAGAAGAGCACAATAGGTTATGATACCATGGAGAGAAAGAGAGAATAAAAATATAGGAACACTTGTAATTATTTCCATAAAAGGATGAAAAGAATATATAGAGATTTACAAGGAGATAGCCATTATAGGCTACTAAATAAAGGCGGCTAAAGTAACAGCCAACTAAGAGCATAAAAGCTAAATACCCAACTACTAAAATAACTAGCAATTAATCTCTATTAATCTCTATTGCTGCAAATAAGGGATGGTCATTAATTCAACTAGACAAAAATAAAACATTCCTTAATGGGGAATTACAAGATGACATTTATATGGAGCGGCCCTCTAGGTTTGTTGCTCAGGGGGGAGAATGGCATGGTTTTCAAGCTGAAAAAAGGCATTGTATGGCCTGAAGCAATCCCCACGTGCATGGTCTAGGAAATTCTCTGAAGTAGTACAGACGTTTGGTTTAAAGCAATGTCAGACTGACCATTCAATCTTTCATATATGCTCTGTGGATGGATATATATTTCTTATTGTCTATGTAGATGATATTGTGATCACGGGGAAGGATCAGAAAGGCATTGCAAAACGTAAGGAGTTCCTAGGTCAGAAGTTTCACACTAAAGATCTGGGACACTACGGTGCTTCCTTGGCATAAGAAGTTGCCAAGTCACAAGCAGGTATTGTTTAGGGTCAGATGAAGTATGTACTTGATCTGTTGCAAGAGACTGAAATGCTTGGGGGTGTCCAGGGGACACTCCCATGGACCCAAATCTGAAATTGTCAAAGGAAGAAAGAGACTTACTTGGAGATCATAGTAAGTAAAAGGTTAGTTGGCAAACTTGTTTATTAACCATCGCTAGACCAACTATCTCTTACTCTGTGGGTGCGGTTATTTGGCACCACACCGAAAACAATCAATCGGCGTAGAGTTGATTCTCAACTCTAGAATGGACTTTCACTAGGTCGATTGTCACGATTGACCAGTGAAAATTCGATTCTCAGCTCAAAAATCGGTTGTGACAAAGTCAACTGTCACTATGGTCCCACAATGGTAGATTTGGTGTTGTGCCATTAAAGAAGTCCAAATTTCATAGATGTCACATATATGTTAACGTTCATAGAGTTTCAGACAGCCCTTTGAAGATTAGCTATACCATAAGTCTATAGACCAAAGGATGCGACGTAGAGAGCTTTATGGGCTACAAGTCAAAGAATATAAGGCCAAAAGCTCCAAATTTGTGTAGAATCCAACTGGGGAGTAATCACAAATTGAACCATATTTTAAATATAAAAATAAAAATATAAAAACATTACCTGTGCAATATGTGGAGCCAGACTTACGAATGAATTTTCAATACCGAAATAAGCTGCAAAGGAAACAGAAAGATTGAACATAAGTAGTTATCACCAAGGTAGGTAGAACATTTGACGTGATTTTCAAAGAGTACGTAATGAAAAACAGCAATCAAGAGGCATATAACCTGTTAAAATGTATTTGATCTTTTCTTCTTCCAGCTGGCCAGCAAGAATTAAAGCAATGACCACAACACCGTATACACAAAGAAGGAAATGCCTGCAGAAGTATAGGGAAGGGGGGTGAGGTTCACAACATATCAACAATAACCTACGTGTTTGCACCAAACTCAATTTTCCCACCATCTCAAATATTCATAATAGATAGTGGACATAGTATAAGATAATAAAAGAATCCGAATGACAATCCACATCGTATCTTTAACAGAAAAAACTATCAATTTCCAATCTTTCCTATCTAAGAAAGGAAAAATTAAGAATAGGTGCTAACTTCAAAATGCTCATATTGCTTACACAATAATAACTGTTCCTTGGTCTATTTGCTCACCACAGAAGAAAAGCCATGAAATATCTGGTGTTTCTCTCCCCTATGCAATTATTCTGCATTTACGAGAAAAGACAGAAAGAGACCTTACATTTGATGAAGTAAAAGCATTTTGGCAAAGGAGTCTATTTAATTCTATTATGAACAGAGAGACGGAGAAAGAAGAAATTAATACCATCCACCCACAATGATGGTCAAACCGAGCAACACAGCGATCGCATACGCTACAATGTTTGGATCTTGCAGGTCTAAGGACAATTGAAATGGTCATATTTTTGTAGAAGAAAAAAGCTTCAACTGTCTAGTAGAGAAAGAACAGAGATTACCTTGGAATCTTGCAAGTTGAGCAATCTTTGTCAAAAAATATCATATTATCATATGGATACGCAGAAATATAAGCAGACACATTATCAATGTTCACAGTTCCTGGATCAGAAAAGCTTGTTATCAAGAAAAGGACGATGCCAACTCCAACTCCCAACAAGCTTATGTACCTGAATTGACACAGCAAATCCAGTTCAAACGCTTACCACTCGGCATTTTGAACGACTTGTAACTTCACAAAAACAACAATGAATGCAAACAAACGTTCCTGTCATACTTGTGTATATTGCTAAGGTAATATCCAGGAATAAAGCTAAATGATGATTCCACAATGAAATAATATGTAGCTCCTAATATGCCCAAATATATTATCTGCATCACAAAAAAAAAAAAAAAAGGAATTATGTCTTTGCACCAAAGCAAAGTAAGTTGGCAAGTAAAACCAGCCTAGAATAGATCATACAAAGTTCCATAAGCACATTACGTATACCAAAAGGCCGCTACCAAGCTTTAAACCCATTTTTATATCTCGGATAACACTAGACAGATTTCATACAAGTGAGAGGCTATACATCCATTGTACTTTATGCTTAACTTCAGCCTTTCATACATGAAATTAACTTAAATCACACCGTAAATATTTGAGCATTTTAACGAATCACTTCATCCACAAAAGTCAAAATTTTGATTCATACAGCTAGGACGATGTTCCTCGGTAATATGCGCAATTATCTGTGTAAGAACAACTCAATTTACAATCCAAAAGGTTATGGAGTGTGCTTTACTACACTTGATGTCTACAATGAAACACGCTACATACAAGGGGGCGGACCTTTCCTATGGGCAAAGGGGGGCTAAGCCCACGCGGACAAAAAAAAAAAAATTGCACTAAAATATCTATGTAGTCCAGTTTGATCCTTTGAAAAATTCTTAATCCAGTTTACTGGAACGAACTCGATATAGTCATTAAATTTATCGGAAATTTAAATCCTGGCTCCGACATTGGCTACATACACTCCAAAGTAAAATTATGCTAACTCACATTGAAAAACTCACGAGTCCTTTATCAAATCTAGTATTTTTAGGGGAAAAGAATTATTGGTGGTTTGTTAGTTGGGACTTGGGAGGGAAGGGTTTTAATTGGACTATAAACGGAAACAAAACTTTACTTCAGTACAAGATTGTAAGGACCAAATGAAGAAAGAAAAAAACAGCTATTATTTCCGGGCAAAGCTATAAAAAGTACGCCGAAATCAATGAGAAATAAAACAAAACAAATAAAAATAATAATAATAATAAAGAAATAAAAACCTGCAAAATAGGATTGGGGCGATCACAACAATAAAACTCGACAGCAGCAAGCGCCCCTGTTCCTTTGGGTCCAAAAACATAGTCTACAAACCGCCTGCACCATTGGACTTTGACTTTGATGAACATCAAACATCAAGGAAAAAAATAAAAGAAAATTCAGAAATACCAATCTTCAATTAAGGAAGAAAAAAAACGAGCAGAAAGAACCTGAAATAATCAAAAGCGCCAAAAGTGATGAAAAAACGGATGCGTTGAATAGGAGTGCCTTGGAAAATGGGCCAATTCCCGCAAAGAAAGGATACAAGTACCAGTGAAGTGACTAGACCATGGCACACCAGCAACCATTGAATGGCCATGGTTAATTAATAAATACCAGATTAAGATTTAATCAAGACAGAGATTGTGAAAGAGGAAGCAAATCCACAGAATTCTTGTTTCTATCGGTCTGTTAGTTTTACAATGGGGCATTGAGTTAAAACGGGTCTGTTGACCAAAAAGTTGGGAAAAAACGGTTTAAGCGAAAATTTGAATTTTTCTCCGCTTAGGTGTTTTTGAACCAAACTAAAACCCTATTTGGGAAGGAGTGACCCTTAGGGATTTGAGCGCCTAAGATCGTGCGGCGTTTGTGAAAAAGCGGGAGAAAATCACGGGTCGAAAACTTACTAAAGAACAAAACAACCTTTTTTCCTAACTTTTTTTCCAAAAGAGCCGTATTTACTAATTATCCCTTTTACAATACACCCGACACTCCGGTGTTTTTCTTTTAGATGTCTTAAAACTAACAGTAGTTTTATGGTGGTCTGGATCAAGTAATTACACCATTAAAATTAAAAGTACTTTTATTGAATTTCAAACACTTCATTAATTATAAAAATAAAATAATAAAAAAAACAAAAAAAAAAACAGTTTATTAAAGGAAAAATTAGTTTATAGTCCTTTTTTCTCCTTAATTAAGTCTTGTCCAGAACAAATTTTTAGTTGCAATAAGAACAAATAATTTCGATCGGACTAAATTATCCCTAATTACCTGCTTCGTCGGATAAACTTCCTTCCCTTTCCTTTCCTTTTTATCATTTCGGATCGTAAGTTGAGTGAGTTCATCATCAAAATCAATCGGCGATGGCGAAGTCCGCTCTACTCGTTTTCTCTCTCTCTCCGTCTTCCTCCTCCGTGGCGGCGGCGACACCCATCTCTTCCTCTTAGCCTTACTCGCTATCTTCTATCCTCCTCCTCCACCACCTCACCATCTCCTCGTCGGCTAATTCTCCTTCCCTCACTTCGAGGGTTTCGATGCCGATGATATTGGCGGTGATGAGGAACTCTTATTTTCCACCGAAATTCCCTCCGTTCTCTCCGCCGCCGACCACTCTTTCTCCCAATGACCCGATCGAGTCTCACCATGGTCCTCCTCCTCCATCGCCACCAACTTCCTTAAACACCTACCCCGAATTGAAAACGATTGCTTTAGTCTTACAGTCTTTTTTCAGAATGGGATGAGGATGAATTTGAAGGCATTCCCGAAACTCCTTCGATTCCGGATGTTGAATTCATTGGTTACGATGCTACTTGGAGGCGGACCTTAAACTAGAGTCCCAAGTGAAGATGCTTCACTCACTGTAGATGCTCAAAGTCTATCAAGTCTTTCACGGTTGAAATTTTGTGTGTATCCTTTTTGATTATGTTCGGTATCAATTATTTTACTTTGGAAAAAGAGAACGAGAATATTGCATTGGCTTAGGCGGCCAAATTTGCTACTAAAGACACAATTTTCGATAAGAACTTGATTTACTTGGTGTAGGTGAGTTTGATGACTCGCCATTGTTGCTTAAAGAAGGCGAGAATGTGTTCAAATTCTATGCTCTTTTGGGAGAGAGATTTTGCCAGGATGTTAGCCACAATGGAATTGAAAAGCCGTCGTGACTTGATATCAAGGTTATACAATATGGTTGTACCTTGTAAAGATGAGATAACTTTTGAAGTTTATATGAATGATGATGCCATGGATCGAAGTTATATTTGCTTTAGCAAGAAAAGAAATTAGCCAAGACAATGCAAAAGGATATTATAGCATGTGGAAAAGTAGAAATTCAAATGGATTTTATGACAAGTAAAGTGACGACGAATGGAGAGTGTGGGTGTAAAGCTTAAAGACAAGTGTCATGTACTGTGTTTTGACATTGCAAAGCCGAGTAAGACAAGTGTCATGTATCGCGATCTTGATACTCATCACGATCATGGCGATATTGATACTTATCTGCGACGTCGACATCGATGATATTGTGTCCCTTAATGCAATAGATAGGCTGGTTCAAAGGGTTAGTTTAATCATCGATTCATTCAAGCCAGGATTGAGTGAGTAGGCGAGTTTGTAAATTCGGAAAAGTATGAAATGACTACTTCACATGTCATTCTTGTTCCCAAACTTGATATTGGATTTTTGTTCGAGAAAGATGTCAATGTTTATATTCGATCTATGGGGTAGATCCTTATACCGTATGGGCCGTCATTCGTTCAAGGTTAGTGGTGATAAGCAAGATTTTGATTTTTGGGCTAATATGCTTCATGTTGGTTCTAGTTATGCTATT
Source organism: Gentiana macrophylla (assembly GCA_026214975.1). Classification (NCBI taxonomy): domain Eukaryota; kingdom Viridiplantae; phylum Streptophyta; class Magnoliopsida; order Gentianales; family Gentianaceae; genus Gentiana; species Gentiana macrophylla. Next base: position 33,105 of record JAOBSW010000900.1, on the reverse strand, counting down.
AGGCGCTATTAGATTTGGGGTGCATAGACCTTGCAAAAAACCGAATGGAGAGTCCTTTTGGTGATACTCAGATCGCGTCATCGATCATCGATCATCGATCGTCTGACGTCGACGTCGACATCTGATCATCGATACTTATCTTGTGTGCCTTAATGCAATAGATAGGCTAGTTCAAAGGCTTATTGTGTGCCTTGGCGTCTTTGAGGTTTTTTGATACACATTGTATCATCGTGTAATAGATAGGCCTAGTTCATAGGTTTCTTGAACTTGTAATTCAAAGACCTTTTGAATTCGGGCATGATAATTTAGTTCTTTGAACTAGAATATCCTTCTTATAAATTGGTGATAGTTCGGACCTTTTCGGACTTGTATTGATCTTCTACGTATTACCTTTTGTTCGATGTACTATTGTACTAAATCTATAGTCTGTTGTATTGATCTTATATGTATTACCTTTTAGTCTTAATTCAAGTTCGGTTTGTCTAGAATTCGTTTCTCGATACTCGTCGACGTCGATACTATCGATCATCGATCATCGTCTTGTGTTAGTGTAAATGCTGCGATTAAATTCGGCTTTCAAATACTACATCGAAAAGGTATCAAACTCGGTCTCAAAATGAAGATAAAAAAAAATATGAACTTTGGTGAAACAATTTTGATGATCGGCGTTAAAATCAAAAGTTACTGATCGTTTATAAGAAAAAGCGCTCCGGTTAATACAAATTTTTTTCGTCTTTCAAAATATACGTCGGAAGGATATCGTGTTTGGGCTCAAATTGAAGAGCAAAAAAAAACATGAATTTTGGTGAAAAAATTTCGATGATCGGAGTTATAAATCAAAAGTTACGGATGTTTGAAAAAAAAAAAAAAAAAAAAAAACAGATCTAAAACAGGTTTCAAAATAATTATACTAATGTATAATATAAATAGGGCCTTGTATGATAGTTTTATCTTCTTTTGAAAATGTTTGTCCTTTTACAACTAAAAAAGGAGTGTGTCTATTTATTTATTTTGTGTCAAAAAGAACTTTTCTTGCTCTTTCATCTTTATTAAAAGCATGTATAATCAATTATTCGGCTTTTATCAATGAAGCAAGATTTTACACCGTGGTTATTACTCCCCGTCCTATTTTTGTTTGTCTCATCTAAGTTTTCACACAAATTTTATAGTTAATATTTTGAATCTCAATAAATAGTTTAATATTTTTATATTTATACCTTTAAGTAGTTGTTGGGTATTTAATCTTTAGATAATTTTTATTGTAAATATTATAAAAAGTGAAGGGTATTTGAAGAAATTGTGATTAATCGATAAAGTGAATCTTAATTTAGAACAAACCAAAATAAAACGTAAAAGCAAATAAAATTGGACGGATTGAGTAAACATTGCGTTCTTTGAGAGTGATACTATTCAGTCGCTTTTTTAGCATATTAGTGTGGAGGTTGTGGAGCTTTCGGCCATTTTGTAGGGCCTATATACTTCTTTGCGAGCAATTCAGGTGGAAACTGATTTCTTAGCTTGTATGCATTGCTTACAGTCACCTGGAGACGATATCTCCTCGTTGGGTTGTGTAATCCAAGACTCTTTGTCTTTTTTAGGGTTTTATTTCATACGATTTTATGTTTGTTTAAAGGGATGGAAATAGGGTAGCACATCTGTGACGAAGCACGAGTAGGCAGCCGTTGGCTTAGTCACATAAGGAAGTTCCCCTCCGTCGGATGTAATTGACATTTGTTCGGCCGAATTGGTTTAATGCAATTTAGGTTTTTGAGGATATCTCATTTATTGAGATTTACATTAACTTTTTAACCGGTAAAAAAACAGATTTACAGTACTTGCAATTAAAGAAGAAATTATCTTTTCACACATGGTAATTTATCTTATTGCATGATAATTAATTTCGATTTTACCCTTAAAAAATTTCATTTATCTTTACATTCCGACCGAATTGGTCGAATATGAATCATTATACTACTAAAATATAGTCGAATAATTTAGTTCATTCTAACCCGAACGTGATCAGGAAAACACTACATGTTCGGCCTATAAAACGGTTCGATACGTTTCCGAAAATTTCATAGCGCCGTGGTTATATTCTGACTTGAAATAAGATTACACATACTCAAAAGTGGTCAGAACAATCTAGATTATTCTGACCCGAGCGTGGTCGAGGAAAACATTGCATGTTCGGCCTCTAAAAATGGTCCGATCGTTTTGAAATTTTCATAGCACCGTGGTTATATCCTCGACTTGAAATAGATGCGAAAACGTAATTTTTCGGCTGTGTAAGTGTAGTACGTATTGTTTACCAATCATACATAACACTGTCTCTTTATTCAGACCAAACATTGGTCCGGAAAACATAATGTTATTGGCACGAAATATGAGTGCGAATAATATACAATTACGACCCATTTAAGGTCGAATGATATACATATTAAATGTCAAAAGCGAAGCTCACTCGACCGTTGACACGCGTGTAAAAGCAAGTTTAGTGTGAAAAAGACAATCCTTTAAAGAATTTGAGAATCCCTCAAAAAAATCTAAGAAATACTTGCAATTAAAATTAAAAGGTTATCCTCAACAAAAAAAAAAAAAGGTAAATATTGCAACAAAAGTTCGAAACGGTAAATTTAATTGTAATAATCCAAGCTATTTTTACCGGTTTAACCCACATTTGAACCAAAAGTGGATTAATAACATGAAAAGCTCTTATAAGTTTGATTTCGGAGGAAATAGAAAAAGGGACAATTATTGAAAAAAGCGCATATTGGACAATTAGGTAAAAAAAAGACACTCAAAACAAACACTTAGTTATAAGAACGAAAAAAATAATATATGGACCAAATTAGCCCTAGAAAATACGCTCTGATTTTTGAGAAAATATACGCTTCTGATTAATACAACTACTCATAAAACCGTAAAACAAAAGCCCACGACCGCTCGGAAGAAAAACAGAAAGAAAACTGAAGATCATTGATTCGAAGAATATAAACTGCAAAATCCGAAGCCAAATCGGACTAAAAATCAAGCAGAAAGCAGCGAAATTAGAAGAAAATCGGAACAGAGAAGAAGTATCGATTCATATAGTGACTGAACAATGGCGAGGAGGAAGCAAGTAATTTTGCAGAAAAGAGAAGAGCGGCAGCACAAAAATTGAAGAAAGGAGCAAAAAAGAAGAAGAAATCTGGGTAAGTATCTAAACAAACTGAACATGCAACAAAAAATACAATTTTACATCTTGAATATCAATTTTTTGGGCATACGTGTAGACATTGGGTGAAATTGTACTTGAAATCATAATAGAGAGTGTTTTCTAATGTTTTGTGTGTACATGATTGGAAATAAATTGCAGTAAATACTAGAAAGTATAATGTCAACTGCATAAGGAATGAAAGCGGTAGTAAATTAGAAGCATGTGTTTTTATTCGAATGAGAAATCGATGTCAACTGCATAACAAGGTCGAAAACATCATGTCATTGCATTCAAAAGAAGTAGAATGTCATGTCAATGAATAATGATGCCACTTTATACTGCATCATGTAATTTCACTGCATTGCCATACAAAATAAGTTTTGTGTGTACATGATTGGAACTCAATTGCAGTAAATACTAGAAAGTATAATGTCACTTTGCATAAGGAATGAAAGCGGTATAAATTAGAAGCCTATGTTTTTATTAGAAATCGATGTCAACTGCGTAACAAGGTTGAAAACATCATGTCATTGCATTCAAAAGAGGTCGAATGTCAATATAAATGAATAATGACTACACTTTATGAAAAGTTGTTGAAGTGCAAACATGATGAAACCGAAAAATTATGGCGAGAGGTGTAGAGATTGGACAAAATTGTACTTCACTATATCATAATAATGAATAAATCATGATATTGTATTCACAAGAAAGAGAATGACAAGTTTAAAGTTGTTAAAGTGAGAAATTTCATGTCACTGCATTATAACTTTGAGAATATCATATGAGTAGGTACACAACTTTTTGGAAAATGGGATGTCACTACAATGACAAACTTGAAAAAACTCAGGGTATTGCAGGCATAGGATTAAAATACCAAATCAATGCATTATCATTCCATGGAAAACACAAAAACTTACGTCAACGCATCGACTAACCCATGATAATTTGTTTTTACAGGACAAGAGAACAATCTGAGATCAACACTCAACAAGTATGCACCGGATATTCGATAAAATAAAAGGAAATATAACGAAGAAGCGTTGGAAAGTAATGAAAAAACTCCATTTAGACATTTGTTTGATGCATTTGAAAACAAAAGATTATAATGCGAAAAAGAAGAATGACATGTTGGATGAGTGATAATGGCATACAACAAAGAGAATAGGGGTTTCAAGATTGGAAAGGACCATCACATGCCAACAAAAATGATGTGAATCTCGTATTTGCGATAGAATATGGAAACAATGAGGTAGGGGACATGAGCAATAACTCAAAAAAGGACATAACAATTCAAAAGATTGTTCTCTCGATGTTGTGAGAATAAAGATAAGTTGGGTGAAAGAACTCATAAAGGAAACGGTAAAAGAAACGATTCAACATCGAGTTGAAGACACGTGAAACTCACTGTCTTCTACTACTTACTACAGATTTTCTTCACGACATCGAGCGAGAACATACCATGGTCATTCTATACTATGTCGATGCCATGAGTCATTTAAGCTCATTTGATTGGTCATCTCATATCTTTGAAAGAAGCTGCGAGAATGGGATTAATCGAAAATGGTCGCATGCAAGATATGTAAACGGATACACTTTGTGCTCTATTTGGTATGTTCACTCACTCAATATTTGATTATAATTGTATTTATTTACAAAAATCTAATTGGAAACCAATGTCACTGCATTATAAGCCATATTTATCTACTGGGGTGCTACAGTATTGGTTCTACGAGCACATAGACATCATAGAAGATCTTGTCGAGCAGAAAAATGAAAAAAGAGCTGCACAGGTAAAGAAAATTTTGTCACACACATGGATTCTGATGACGGTCAAATTATACCCGTAAAAGTCATCAACGTTATCCTTAAATCGAGTTTAATAATATATATATTAGATTAAATCACTTGTTTATAATGATTATTTAATGTTATGTGATTTATAGAATATAATTTGGTATTTATCTATTTTATTATTAAAATATGATTTCTTGTCACGATAATTATTGATTTTATAGATTATGGTGAATCGGAGGATATCTACCAACGAAGGAAGTAAATCGCAAGATAAATCGGAGCTGAATTGGATTGCATTAAAGATAAATATCAAAGTAGCACGAAGAGTGGAGTGTGGAACAAGAAAAGCCAAATGAGCCAATCAAGCGAGAGAGACTCACTTGGCGGCGAAGTGAGGCTCGGCTGGGGAGGCGAGTTGAGAGCGGAGACTAAGGATCGGCTCGGAGTTCTCTCGACGCATTTTAGACTCCTTTAGGGTTTAGGAAGCGTAAATTAGGTCGGTGGGAGTTTATCTAAAGTCGATTTTCCAAGCCTATATATACTTAGTTATTCATAACACAACATATCACTTTTCTTAACACAAATCCTCAGTTTCTCAGAGCAGTTTTTATACAAATTTCCAGCAGCAATAATGTGAGTTATTTGTATTTATTTCTTCTTTGTTTGTTGTAATTAGATTCCCCCCAATTGTTGTTTATCGTTTGAGATTGTTTTTTCTTAGTTAAACGATGTAGATCTAGGATCACGAGGTGAGGCGTTGGGAATTCCTCGTCTATAAGGATCCACACGCCCACGCCCTATGTCTCGTGACCTATGTATGACTTTACTTTGATCAACAATCGTGTTTCTAGTAGATCTATATAATTGCTTTATGAATCTCTATTTTATCCGTTACGTATGTAAAGCGCTAAGATTTAGGTTTTAAGCGCGTCAATCTAGCCACGTCTTTATGGTGCGATTGTCCACCTAGAATTTCTTATCTTAGTAGGTATGGCTCACGACTCGTTGCTCGTCTGTTTTAATTAGCGTATGATTAGAAAATACCAATATAGGGATCTAGGTCGGCTCATGAATTGATCTTCCGGGACTTTCAAATGAGATCTAGATATGTTACGTATTAGGAATTGAGCTCATCTAGTTATACGTAAATCGTAGATTAACATGATACCTAAAAAGTTAGTGTTAATGGGGCGGAGGAGGCGATGCGATCGCCTAAAAAGTCGCCTAACCACGGGAATGTTGCCTAGTTAAGGAATACGGTTAATATCGGCATCCCTAGTTTTGTAAGCGTGCGAGTTATATGAGATGGAGGCCTACGAAGCGAAGTCATGTAATGTAGCACAGTGATCTAGTGTCCTAACCGGAACTAAGTCAAGTTTAGGGGATGACTCTCATAGCCAATATAAAAGAAATACGAATCGGATTAATAGTTGTCGAGTCTAGCTTAATTATATAGAATCTCTAGATCCAAACGATAACATAATAATTGGGGAGGTTAATTACTTGTATGTTATGTGTTGTGTCGAGTCGTGTCCTTTATCTTTTCTTGTCGTTTGTTGGTCGTAGACCGCCTTCGTGTGCTCGGCATGAATGATTAATTGTTTGTATATAAATGACCCACAATTGGTTCCCTATGGGATCGACCTTGATTATTTATAGCTCTACTACGATGGACTGAGTCTTCTTGCTAGTATTGGTTTATGGTGATCAAGTATTTTATTATCACTTCTACGTCATCGATTCCAAGGATAAAAAAGTGGAATCTAAGAAAACTGCAGGGTGTTCTAACAAAAACAAATCTCCAAAACATGGGCGAACATCGGGTAAATATTAAGAATGTCATTGTCTCTCAAATTTGAAGGTCAGTAAATGGTCATTTGCATTGTTATTGCATGTCACTTGCAATGAAATGAAGCTATATCCAATTCTCATTGTAGTTCTTTATTTAATAACATAGAATACTTGTATGTGAATCCATAATAAAAGAAATAATCGAATACTTTCATAATGCAAATTAAAAGCAGTTCAATCTTTGGAGAATTGACTCAACATTGGTGAGTTCCTCTCATACAAATCTTGGGAAAAAACCAAGACACGAGAGAGCAATCCACAAGGCTAGAGATGATGAAATGGCTGGTGAAGAGGATGAAATAAATTAAAAATGATGATAATGAAGAGGATGAAAGAAATTAAAAAGCGATGATCATGAAGAGCATGGTTGTGGAGAGGAAAGCATGGAAACGAGAAGGAAAAGATAGACAATCGAGGAAGATCATGAAAGAAATTATGAAAGTGATGAACATGAATGTGCAGAGGATAGCATGGAAAAAAGAAGAAGAACAGGGGCAATCGAAGAGCTTGAAGCAGTTACGAAAGTGATGATATCGAATCTGGAGAGGATGGAATGGAAGAAGAACCAAGTGAGTGGCAATCTGAGGCCAATGAGGAAGAAATGCAACGACAACAACACAATGAAGAGGTACAAGAACAACACACTCCTAAACAAGCACACAAATCGACAACTAAATATGGAAGAACTCCATCATTCAGATTGCTGACCCCAACACCATCACCACCAATTGTAAACCTACTTATTCCATTTTTAGCACCAAAGACAATCAAAATAAAAATTATGTCACTGCACTTAAAATTCACATTTGCTACAACTGGTGCAGGATGTGCAGGATGAAGTTCAAGAGATAAAACAGCAAAACATCACTTTGTCAAGAGAATTAGAAGATGCCAACATAAAAAATGCAGAACTAAAGCAAGCCATGGTATTGACAACTACAAAGTACTAAAAGCCCCAATGCAGTGACATTACATGATGTCACTACATCACATAACGTCACTGCAAATAGAAAACAATGATTACACTAAGAAGGAACTTAATTTAATTACTAATTATTTTATTTTAAAATATGTTTGCAGGCAAAAGACAAGAGTGATCAAGCATGAAGAGCTACAACATCAGAATCTAAATCTAGCATCGAAAGTGGAAGACTTAAAGAAGGCAAAAGTGGATATCTCGAAAAAAAAATATAAAGAACTTGAAGCAAAGTTTTCAGACATCAATAAGACATTAACTAGATGTCAATACTGCTGAAAAAAACTGAGTTGGGGATAGAAGTTAAGGAATTGAATGAGAAGATTGAGTTTGCGTTGTCTACCATTAAGCGGCAAAAAGAGAACATAAAGGAAAAAGATTTGTACATTAACAACCTGTTAAAGAGTTACAATGAACAAGGAGCTTCACAAGAAAAGATGGTTGCAATGTTGGAAGAGGAAGAAAAAAGCAGAAAAGCGATCACGGTAGCTTAGAGAAAAAGTGGAAACACTTGAGCAAACATTATTCACAAGGGAGACCACAATTGGAAATTTGAAAGTTGAACTTGAAGGTGAGAAAGAGAGCAATGAAAGCCTCAAAGTGAACATGCAGAGCCAAGAAAGAAAAATTGAAGAAGCTGGAAAAAAAGATTCAAGCATTACAAGATGAAATTGATAACATTGCAACTCATAAGGTCACACAAAATTTGGAAGAACGGGATGATCTTGATCAACACACTCTCTTTGCACAAAAAAATGCAAAACACCGCTTGCGATGACTATGACCTCGTACTCATCAACGGACCCCAGATTTCACAATTGAAAGGGGGGTGAAGAAAAATGCAAGAAATAGGACAAAGAAAGAGGTCACGATTACCAGTATGCGAAGAGAAGAAGAAAAAAGAAAGCTCGGAAAGGAAAGGGAAAGATTACTACATCCCAGGAAAATCCAAAGTTTCAAGGAAAACTCATAATCCACAAAGTCAAAGATCAATACAATTGTGGACGACACATTCTTCCGGAAGTATACAAAAGAATTCAAGATTTAGACAATGAGAGAGGCGAAGAGTAAGCATAAATTACTTAAAAACAACATAGAAAATCAAACTTCTTGATATATTGAATACTAACAATAAATTACTAAATGCAGGGCTATAGTATGGGCAAAATCATTCGGCGACTACCCATATGTGACCGTAAACTCGATAATGCAAGTTCTCAATGAGCTACAAATAGACGAAACGGTAAAAATTTTACTTTCACTGCATAAAGTCTAATTCCATCGTACTGTCACTGCATCTTAGTCTAATTCCATCTTACTCGCACTGCATTACTTGAGACCACTAAATTATTTGATAAAGACATAAACTAACTTAGCCTAATGAAATTTGGAACAGGTGGTTGAAGGATTCATTGAGCTCTTAAAACGTGCAGGTTTACTTAAGCCTAACTACCACATTTTCAGTGCAGGAGCATGGGTATGCATACAAAACTGATTTGAATAACTAGCTTCCAGTTCACATTCATAATCTCATAAAATTGCAATGTGCATGCAATATTTGAAGAGATTGAGCACGACAAAACCTATAGAAATGAGAAAACGATCGAGATGCTGGACATAATACATCAAGGGAACAAAGCTTTCCTCCCATTATGCTGTATGGGATTAGAGCCAAGGCCATACCACTGGTACTCCTAACATACACTTCAGGAGACACCACCTGGAAAATGCATCATTCGGCAGCGGTGAAGCCAGACATACCCGACGTATTCATCAAAGACTGTGAAATTACAGTAAGTTATCAAAGAAATCATGATAAAAACTGCATCTTCTGTCACTGAATTTACTCTCACCTTATTTTCTTCACAAAATCATGCAATATAACAAAAACATTGCACATGCACTACTCTTATTTTGCAGTTAGAGATGATTTCACAAGCCATTGAACCGAACAGCCAGCAACCGAGAATAGCAATGAAAGTGGAAAGGTTGAAAACATACCTTTACAAGATAATGCAACGTAAGTCTGAATGCAATTCTTAACATAATGACCAAAACTCAAGATACACAATAATAACAGAATCATTGAAATGTAATGCAGGGACTGTGCCCTTTACTTGTCATATTACATCTACAAGCTAGCAAAAGATTTGAAAATTCCACCACAACTGGCAAATGAACAAGTGCAGCAGTTCAGAGGAATGATTCTAAATTCATTAGTACTTAACAGACTTCACATTGAGAACTAAAATAGCTGTAGATTCTACTTGTTTTGACTATTCTACTTTTTTGCTATGTTGATGGTCAATCATTTATATGAACTAGTTGAAAATTAGACTATCATAAAAGCGTATAAGAGTTTTTGTTGATGGTTTATAACTGATGGTTCATTTTGTTTAGATGGTTGATAACTTATGGTTTATTTTGTTTACACAAATCAAAAATGTTTGATGCTCCATGTTTTTCATAAAATGCTAGTAAAATTTCTAATTGTTACGCATTCATTTTAACATTCAAGTGAGTGCATGAAAACAATGACGAGGACAAAGGAATTAACACCGAAAGGCATGTTAATTGAGATCACGAGAGACAACGATGTCAACGCACTCGGGACAAAAACATTTGATTCATTCGAAAACAAATACAAAGATACAAGTGAAGCAAACAAATGGGGTATAAAAGAAGCAAAAAGCGAATTCACATTCGATTATAATAATAAACCTCATTCTATATAATGTTATAAAATACAAAAGATTCAATGGTTCATAATTACTAATTCATGTTTGATGGTTCATTTTGTTTTGAGAAATAGGAAATGGTTGATGGTTCATGTTCTTGTGCATTGATTTCTAATTCTTTATGCATTGCTGTTAACATTTTATGTGAAAAGGAATTAAATGCATTAGAATTTCTATGCAAAATCGTCTTGAAAGATCACGTGACACCGATGTCACTTGCACTCACTAAAACAATCATTTCAATGAACTCACTAAACAAACACAAACATAGAAACATCACCAACACATTGTGCATCAAAAACAAATACAAATGACTTCACAATAACTATATAATAAGATCTTTACAATGAATACAATAGCAACTGAATGAATTACAACTCTTGGCACTCCATAAACATAAAAATGCAGGCACACTCAAGTCACTGCATTCATTACATCTTCAATTCAATACCAATACAAAAACCCCAATAACAAGCATATATCAGGAAAAAAAAATGATTACAAATATAAAAGCAATAAGCACAAAATACATAATAAAGATTAGTACATTAGTACTAAACTCAATAAGCATACAAAATGTAATAACAGTAATGTCACTGCATTAGGGAAATCTCACAAATCATGCATATAGATCGACGCTTACAAAACCAGAAAAATAGATTAACTATCGATTAAGGCAGAGCAAAACAACCGCTTCTTATTATGATGGCCAAAGGCATGGCAGCGACCACATTGGATAACACTAGTTGATTTCTCACCACGAGATCGAAGGCGCTTCGTCCGAGGCCTACCAGTGTTTCTTGAGCAATGTGGAAGCACAATAAGATCTTGAATTATTCTTCAAAAATGGGCCAGGAATTGGCTATACTCCAAAATCATATGAATCAACATAGGACTGTGTCAAAAAACAAGGATCCACGTACTCATTCAAAGGGAAACTTGTACTTCTAATCACAGTCAATCCATGAATACATTGATAGCCATTCCGCTGCCACTCCTTGAATGAGCAAGCACGGATATCCAGATTAACACTTGTCGGCGGAGATGAAAAACCCTCATACTTATAATAATTACAACTAGCAACACCAAAGCGACTCCCTGAATCCATCAGCTTAGACAAAATAGAATCAACCTTTGGACCGATCAAAGACTTGAATGATGCAGCAGCAGCACGCTTATCTGAGAATCTTGTCATGATCTTGATACGAATTCCATCAACCATATTCAACACAGGAAGGTGCCTCTCCTTAAATATCCAAGCATTAAACGACTCAGCCAAAGTAGAAGCAGTATGACCATACCGACAACCTTCAAAATAAGCATTGGCCCACTTCTTCAGATCTAAATTCGCAAAGAACATTTCTGCTCGCTCTCCACCTTCAAGTAACATATCAGCCATGTACTTGTCATACTCTTCAACAGTCGGAGCATAAGCACATTGGTAAAACAAATGGACCATTCTCTCACGCAAAGATTTACCTACATATCTACCACAGAAACAAGTCTTCAGATTCAACTTCAAATGGTAAATACAATAAGAATGAAATGCATCATGAAACACTTCCCGTATAGCATCCAATAGTCCAGGATTCATGTCGGTCATGAACGTCATCCGACGAACTGGTATAAGCAAATTCTTCAAATGCAACAAGAACCATCTCCAATTATCGAAATCCTCATAATCAACAACACCATAACATAGAGGATATATTCCTGGAACAATATCAAATCAGAACATCACAGCAAAATAACACAAAACCAATGTCACTACAACAAAAATCTCACTACCAAAACAAGAAAGTGCAAAAACACAATCATAACACAAAAATCAGAAACTAAATGCAGAGACAGTTGATACAGGAACTCAAAAAATCAAGTATCAGAGCAATGCCAAATGGAAAGTGATAAAAAAAAAACCAACTCTCAAACAATAAAATCAAGTGTCACTGCATAAAAGATAAACAGTTACTCAAAATAAGACATACCATTCTCACCGTCCTTCCCAATTGCACCCAACAAATGGCCAGACAGATCAAACTTCAAATGAGCCCCATCCAGAAAGAGCATTGGTCGACAATGCTTAAACCCACGAATACAAGCATCAAACGCAATAAACATCCGTTAAAAATAACGAGATTCAGGATGCACCTCTAAAATAGCAACAGAGCCAGGATTCGTTTCACGCACACTATTAACATAACCATGTAAACTTTTGAATGACGTTTTAACATCACCATATAACAAATCCCTAACTTTGTTAACAATGAGACCAAACAACGATAAGAAAGCGCACAACCATGATCGATGCCGGCCAAAAGTCGCAAATCTAATGCAGAGAAACTTGAGTCTTCATGAACCTTACGAAGAACAACCTTCGAAAGAAGATCAAAATTCATATAACGATCTCGCCCAAAAGATCTCGAAGACGTACCACAAGTATGAACATTGCACAACTTAGTTACATAAAAGAATCACTCGATTTCTGTTCCGAAGCACGAACATACCTACCACAATTTGCTTCATTCATCTTAGCACAAACAACATAAATCCTACAACTATCATCTTCTTGTACACATACTTAAAACCAGTTTGTATAGACATCTTTTGAAAGCACTCCCTAAAATCATCCGCACCACCAACAAACAATTGACCTTCTTTGATTACTATTTTGTCCCGACCAAAAGTCAACATATTACTATCAGTCGAAGATGAAATCATAGAACCCTCATCATCAACAACATCCTCAGATCCAATGCAGCTGCCACCATTGTAAGAAGATGAAGAACCAACAACAGCATTCCCTACAACCCCCACTTTAACACGCTTAGCACTGTAAGATTCAGCAACAGCAATCATGGCCTGCACATCATCATCAGAACATAACAGCCACTTGGGATCATCAGGAAACACATAATACAAACTGATAGACATATCCTTCAAATCCGTCCACCGATTTGAAAGTCTATCATGAATAGACTTTAACGTAGTATCAGCTGTCACTGTGACAACACACATCTCTTCCTTATAGGTGCACATAAGAATCAACATTGTGAAGACAATATAACCCTGCAGAAAGAAAAAAAAAAAAAAGGACTATGTCACTGCAAGGGAGAAGGATGTCACTGCAATGACTACATCACATGAATACGCATTCCAAATAAAATAAAACTTCATTCAGTCCAATAATTATTCAATATCAGTTTGATATCTCAATACATTAGATCAATATTGAATAAATCACCTAAAAATAACATAGTTCCCAAAAAAAATATATGTCAATACATAGCAGGCAATGTCACTGCATAAAAGATGACTATCACTGCATAACAGATGAATGTCAGTAAAGTCATCAAAACTGAAATTCAACTACACTGATTACAACATTCATTCAACATGGAAAAATATCACTGTCTGTCCTCAATACAGAATAAATCACAAAAAACATAACATAATCTGCAAAGCAAAAAGAACATGACATATCACCGTAATGAAACTCAAATAACTCTGTTTAGATTGCAATCGAAATTCATGTAAAGTATATTCACAAAATTAAAACAAGAAGCATCAAATTCACATAAAAATAACACACATACTAATTCCATCTGAAAATACACTTCATATATTGCAAAAATCATTCTAAAAGAACAAATGTACACTGAAATAACACCGACTACAACAAAAAGTCACTGCATACACAACAACTAACCTATATTACAAAAATCATTAAAAAAGAACAAATGTAACAATGAAGAATGCTGACTACTACAAGAAGTCACTGCATCAGAACATTATGTAATTTCATTCAATATAAACAAACATAATACAATCCAAATCAGAAAAACAAAAATGAAGACTCACTGAACAAACACAGACAAGAAGAAAAGCTAATTCAAACAAGAAGAAAAATCATTCAAACTCATATGACACTTAAAATACCTGCAGTCGGAATGCAGGAACAAAATCACCAACACACAAGAGTAATAAACAAATCTCGAAAAGTATCAGAAAAATATGAAAAATTAAGAACATAACGCACGAACAAAACAATCAGGTGGAGAAATATGAATAACTAAATGAGAGTAATAACAAAATCTCAAAAATTACAAGAAAAATTGAAGCAGAAGATGAACAACGAAGCTGGATGATTTTCGAAGCTCTGATGCACAAATCGACAGGAAATTGATGAATCCAGAACAAAATACACACAGATGGATCAATACAGGATAAGATGCGGCGAAGAATAGGATTACACGAGAAGAAATTGCATAAGAATCAGAATTGAATGCAGGATCGAAGCCATAAGAATCAGAATCAGCGGTAATTGAAATAGAATATGCATTAAAGACAACTTATATGTGAAGGGTAGAATTGGAAAGATAAAAGAAATCCGTCCTTATAACTAATGATCTTTTTTGGATGTCCTAAGTGTCTAATTAAGTCCCAAAACACGTTCTTATAAACAAATAACACATAGAAAAATCGGAGTTTTCCTTCTACCCCTACAGCGGCAGGATCACACGGGCCACAACCGCAACAACGACTTTAAATTTCAAAAAATGCATTTGTTTCAAAATGGGAATCAACTATCCCCTAATGATCATTATTTGCTCGAGCGTGGGACGTCAGGGTAGCGTGTTTACAACCTTTAAACTCCAACTTTTGTACGTATAATCTCCTAATTAAGCATTTTCATTAGCAAAGACTTCGCCAAAAATATCCCGACTCTTGTAGCCACACTATAGCAATTCAAGGAGCATTTGGAAGAGTTCTTAATTAGGCCAAGTTTGAGGATTCCTTGGTAAGTCCTTTCTTAATTTGTTTTAAGTACAAAACCTTCAAGAACATGGTGTAATAATACTCCAGAAATAAAGTTAACACTTGTTTGTGGGATTGACATTCACTTGGGAATAGAGCCATGTTTCGGCGAGAAAGTAAGGAGGGGTGTATCTTAATGATGTCTTACATTATATGTTTCAATGATTTTCTGGTATAATATTATGCGGTTTGTATGATTTCAAAAATAATAAAATACGTTAAAATTGTATTAAGCATGATATTGTTAAGTTTGGCGAAAAACAAAAAGGGAATTTTGCAGGTGTTGGAGTACGTGCATGGTAATCTTTTCACAAGTGAAATGAGTTTCAATTAGGATGTGTACTAAAACAGCTCATAAAGAAGCAATGAGCTGTTCTGCAGTTTAAGGTGCTTTCGATCTGCAGTTTCAGCTACCTTTCTTGTTTCTTTCCCATGGTTGCCGGTTCCTATTGTTTGGTGACCTCCGATTGGTGTTCGGTAGTGGATGGAGGCAGAAATAGCTGGGGCTTGCAGATCTTTCTCTCGATGATGGTGTTTGGAGGTGTTGTGGCTGTGTGGGATGTTCGGAGCTGTTACTGTCCCGGATTTTGCGGTGGCATCCGATCTTACGCTTTCGCCGGACATCGAAATTATGTTCTATTTTGGCCCCAGTGGATCTTTCTTCTTCCGTTTTTGGGAGCAGGTCGGAGATTTTTGTTCCTCGGCATCTGGAGGCTTAGCCCCCTAGCCTTTCTCTACAAGCTTGGCTTGTTTGCGGTGGTGGTGGCTAGATCTGTGGTCGTCTTGTATGGTTCGGGATTGGATCCTCTATTCCTGCTCGGTGTCGCTGGCGGTTACGTTGCTGCGTCCGTTTTGCCTGCGTCTCCTTCCATTAGTTATTTTCTGGTTGGAAAGGAAGGCTACTCTTCCGAGCTCTTTTCGATCCGGTGGTGGCTAGTGGTGGCGCGTGGGTGGCATAGTAATTTTTCGGTGGTGACCCCTTGGAAGAGGGGATTTTTCTTAATAATTGTTGTGTTTGGTTTTGTTTTATCTTTTAGTTTGTTGTCTGTGCTTGTAGGTTTGTCGGGTAATAGATTGTCTTCGAGGATTCATGTGTCTGGACATCCTTATTCTTTGGAGAAGTTTTTTGTTCAGTACCCTCTATCAATCTATTGCTTGGCTTCGTTGTGTTGTTGTAGTTTGTAGTGCGGCGTTGGTCCGCGTCTTAGTGTGGCATTAGGCTGCGTCTTAGTCTAGTTTCGACTAGTTTTTGTTGTAAATATGTTTCGTTAATAAAAGCTTTCGTTTCTTGGGATAAAAATAAAAAAATAAAAAATAAAAAAACAATTAAAGATTAACAATGTCAACATTTTTCTCAATACATAAAGAAGCAAATTAAAGATTAACAATGTCAACAGTTTTCTCAATAACATCAATGCAATTTCCTACAGATTTCCCTTCAGACATGGCTTCAGCCAGCTTTGCTCGAGCTGCTTCATGGCGACGTAAGATTAGGACTGTATTCAGTAAAGCCCATCTCACCTGAGAATCAGCTTTCTTCTGTGTAAATGCCAAGCTTTTTAAAAGCGTGTCCAGCTGAAAAACCCGAAAGGCCTAATTAAGCATCAAATAAAGATCTTGCCGACTAGTTTTATTTAGGCTAAAAATGAAGTAATAAATGGTCTGAGTCAATCTTGCAGCCGTCGTCTCGCTTTGGTGCAAAAGGATTAACTTAGAATTGATAAGGCGGCTTTATGCCTCTCACACTTATATGGAGGTGGCGGTGCTTTATTTTACCGATGTAGGACATTACAGCTGTGCCTATAAAAGTCTCTACAACTTAACTTTGCATCAATCCAATTGTTTGTTTTTCGTCATAAACGAGGAGTGTAGAAGCAAACCTTGTTAATATCGTCTAAGCCTCCTTCAGCACAACCAAATAGAAGATACTCTGTGGCAACCCCAGCAAGAGCAATACATGAAAATTTGTTCAGCGTCTGAACAAGGGCAGCAAAGTAATTAAACATTATAACACATGCTTCAACATATGTATTATAATAACTAAAATATTGACGAAAAAGGCAGAAAACATACTGTTGCAGAAACTTTTCCTCTATTCACCTGCATATGAATCGATGAGCATTAGGTAAAAGAAAAAGTGTGAAAAGTGTAAGGATACAAATCATACACTCGCATATATATACGTTTACACGATGACACAAACATACGGATCGAACAAATACTTGCTGCTTTTTATTTCAATTAATATATAAATCGACTTACTTCCTCTGTAAACTCAAAATCCACAAAAGCTGTTCCAGCTTGAATATTCAATGATCCTTCCTTCTTTAAGGCTTCAAAACTAGTTAGGGCATACCCCTTTGGAAGAATTCCCAGCAAGTAGGCAATCAAGAAATGTCCAGCCTCATGCTAAGCAAAAAAAAGAAAATAACATAAAAATCGCGAAAAGGAGACAAAGATTTCAGGAAAATAAAGCATACTGGTTAACAGAAAATAGAAGCAACAAGTATTTAGAGGGGTAAAATGTATCATTTTCCTAATCAAAAGGCCATTGATTACGCTCTAAGACATGATTGAGCATTGAGGGGTAAAATCTTACTTGGATGACCCTATTATGATATTTCTGACTGAAGGTATGACCGATAGTATCAAGAACCAACCCACCGATTCCTCCATTGAACGAGACCTGGTATTAACTGCTTCAGAAAGATCAAACAAAACCATGCTTCCCATTTGACCTATAGCATTAGTTGGAAATAAAGAACAACAGGATATTATACATTATTAAACTAAAGGCTTAAAACCCCACGTGTGTGATATGTTGCTCCAAAGTATGAGGGATTAAGATAACATGCCTCAACCCACCCACAAAGTCGTGGGTTTGATTCCTATTACGAGTGACGTGAGACTGTGTAGGTACTCGTGGGTTCAAAAAAAAAAAAGCTTACTGCATCCAAAGTCCAGAGGAACAACATGCCGAGTGAGAAAAACAAGATCTGTTGTGGGCTTAATTCGAAAGCATTCCATGATGCTATCCCTCCTAAAAGAGCAGAAAACTGCAGATTTCTTTCTATAGAACCCATAGTCGAATCAACCGGTGAAAGAAGTGACCTAGTGACTATTCCATTCAGCTTTAGTTCATCAAGTGAATAAAGCCTCTGGGGTATCTGCAAACAATTAATATGCCTCCTTTTAAGATATGCAAAGAGAATTATTTCCCCAAGCACAAAGCAAATAAGAAAGAATTGAAATGAAAATGAAAATTCCATATCCCAAAATACAGATAATCATAATTGGCATTGGAATCACGGAACCATTCTGTCACCTAAGCTAACACGAACAAGCATGATCAACCAATTGCAAATTAGCATCATGTTTCTGTCACGAACTTGTTGAATTTGCCCTGGTCGATTAAGGGACTTACAGTGAAGTGAGTGAACATAAACTAACCTCCAGAAATCTCCTAACAAGCAAAAGATTGAACTGTGCCATTTTAAAATGTAACTGCAAGTAGCAGGATTGTTGGGGTGGGGTTGAAGGAGAGGAGAGGGGGTGGGGGGGAGTGAAAGAACCTGGCGGGCTGCACCAAAGCACCTAAGACCATTAGGTTTACCCATCAAATCCTTTACAAGGTCCAATGCTGCCCTTTCATTCCCTTTCCTCAGCTCTTCATCCACAAGGGACAGTGAATTCATTGTCGTCCAACTTTGCAATCCCATTTTTGAATTAGGATGTGGAACTAAAGCCCTGCACACACAACACCCATTATTCCCACAATTTTAATGAGACCCTTTCACTGTATTCATACATCACAAATTTAATTTTTGGTGAAACGATTTCATGAAATCACAGCCATGAATATCAAAGTCTCAAAGAGGATAAAATGTAAGTGGAAAAAAATGTTACTACATCCGTCACATAAAAAGTGTCGTCTTTTTAAAAAATAAATTATGCTCATCTGAAGTTATCGAATTTAAGATGTCGATCGTCATTTAATACATGTTTTCCAAACATCATACTATCACCATTTAATGATTGTATCACTTTTCATATTCCAAAACAATCATTTATTATAAAGTATGGGTATATAAGTCAATTAGTATTTAAAATACAACACATTAATTATTTTCTTAATCTGTATGCATCATAAAAAGTAGACACTTTTTATGGGACGGATGTAGTATTACCTATTGGTAATTTGGTAT
This sequence comes from Gentiana macrophylla, assembly GCA_026214975.1. Taxonomy (NCBI): domain Eukaryota; kingdom Viridiplantae; phylum Streptophyta; class Magnoliopsida; order Gentianales; family Gentianaceae; genus Gentiana; species Gentiana macrophylla. The sequence continues at coordinate 13,530 of JAOBSW010000900.1, read as the reverse complement.
TTCCGGGGAAGTTCTTGTGTGGTATATCCACATGCACCTAATCGACCCAGAACAAATCTGACTTGCACATTTGAATTCTGTTTAAAAACAAAGGTGTACAACTTGTCGCGTATTCTGCAGCTCTCGCGCGTATAAGCGAGTCTTGGCAAAAACTTCTCGTATTTCGGACCCGTATTGGTAGTGCCATTTGGTATTGACGGCTCCATAACCGTTGACTTAAAAGAACCGTTTTGGTCAAAAACCGCTCTGTAGCGAATCGTACATAACGTAAAGGGATGTCGAGGGCGCAAAGGACCGCAAAACCTCAACAAACTATTTTACAAATGTGTAAAAAGTAACGCATTTTTAATAGGTGGGTTTTAAATGCACTCACGCTTTTTTTACTTCCGACGTCATTTTTGTTTTGATTTTTAGTAACACACACCACAAACGTATTTCACACAACACATAAAAAATTAAATATTACATAACTATAATTGCGCACAACATTTTAATTTCCCTAAAATCTCTATCTCCAAGCCGCGCCATCTCCCCAGAGCCTCCATCATACCCACCACCGTCACCAAATCTGCTCAAATTCTCTTCCAAACACACCACCCAAAAAGCAAAAATCAACTAATATCAAACTGTAAAAAAAAATAGAAAGGGGAGTTGATCTGCAGCGGGAAGGAGGAACGGTTAAAATAAATAAATAAATAAATAAATAAGGGAGCGGGAAGGGAGTTGCACCGAAGGGCGGTTGACCCGATTTGCAGCAGGCGGCGTGGTTTGGGAGGAGATGGTGGTGGGCGCCGGCAAAAGCGGGTCATTTGAAAAAAATAGGGGTTCTTTGTAACCATGGCTGCCAAAGCCTTGAAATGAAAATTAAACTTGAAATAAGCTCATGGGGCAATCATATAAAAACGTCTGAGGGTTGATTTTTAAGCTTCCAAGTATCAAGCTTGCTTCAATGGCGGGTAGGGGGTTCAGTGTTGAAGATGAAGGTGCAGAGGTTCAAATGGTTATTGGAGTATAAAAGTAGAATGGGAAGAGAAAATTGGCTATGGGTTGTGATATTACCGAAATAATGAGAAATCAGGGCATGTTTATTGGTAGGAAAGGGTGGGAGTAGGGGTGGCTCCGGGCAGGTCGGTGACCAGCGGGCGGTGGGGCGGGCGGGTTGGGGGATCGTGGCCGCCCTATACACGGGCTGGGCGGGCCGGTGGGCGGGTTTCGTGGGTGGGGTGTTTGTCTATTGGGCCTGGCCTGCCCTCAGGCGGGTTTGGGCGGGTTTAGGGCGGGTCGGGCGGGTCCGGGTTTTTTTTTTTTATGCAAATTTAAAAATGTTAATAACTTTAAAAAAAAATGATAATAACCATTTACATAAAAAGATAATAAACATAATACATGTTTTAATAATACATATAAACATATAATACATGTATTTAATACATATAATCAAACATTTACGTTTTTATTATAAGATAATATAATAAATGATAATAAACATAAGCATATAATATTATCAAAAGATCATATTTTTATTAATCGTAAATAAAAATTACATTTACATAATACATTATTACAACTTTACAACTATTGTTTACATAAAAAATTACATTATTACAACAAAAAATATAAATAAATGGGCTTGGACCCGATTATTATAATAATCAAAAAATTACTTCCTCAATTCCATTGGATTTTGGTAGTAACTAGTAAGTAGTAAGTGCTAAGTATATCGGGGTAGAATTGGGTTTTGGCATTTGGGTAGTAAATATGTGGAGGTAATAGGTATGATGATTGAGTTTTTGGTAGTAACTAACTAGTATGTAAGTATGTTGGAGACTTGCGGGGGTAGTATATTTGAGTTTTGCTCTTTTTTGGGTAGTAACTACTAACTAGTAAGTATGTAACTATGTTGGAGTGGAGGTGGAGGTATGAATGTAATAACTAATAAGTATGTTTGGGAGTTAGAACTTTGGGCCTTGGGGTAATTTAATTCAATGGAATGGAGGAAGTATGATTTTGTAAATTATAATAATTAGAATTTGCCACGTATCTCAAAAGAATCAAAGCCCACGTAGTTACGTGTCACTTACCTTGGTCATTGGATGGATTGGTAGATGGTTGGGCTTAGTCTTCATAATAATCATTCGTTGATGGAGATCCCGATCCGGATGTTGTGTATTCTAACCACGGATCTTCTTCGTCGCTTTTATCTTCTTCGAACTCCATGTCTTGTGTCCGTCTCATTGGCTCTTTCCCAATCCTGACTCGCTGAGACATATCTTGACCGACTCGGCGGTCAAACTCGTCCGGTAGTCGGTGACGATTCTTCTACTGAACTAAATGCGGACTTCGGACGCAATAAAGTAGAAGCGGGGAATAACAAGTATATCCCTAGCTATTGCGGTTAAAATGGGCGAGTGGGTCTCTTTACTACGCCAATAGTGTAAAATATTAAAGTTATCTTCGTCAATTATATCATCGTTGTTTAAATAATTATCAATTACGGATCTTGCGTTCGATGTTATGGAAGTTGATTTACTTTTACTTTTACCTAATATACTTCTTAAGGCACCAAATCTATCGCTTTTAGGTGGATTTACCACTAGTACTAGCGTCGGGGTTTCTCAAAGATAATATATATCATATAATTTAACTAAAATATTATAACACTCCGTTACATATTTGTCAACGTCAAAATCTGTTATTTCTAAAAATGAATAATATGCAATTAATAAATCATTAAATTTTCTCTTAAGTCCGGGATCAAGCATAGCGGCAATACCATATATGTGAGGAAAGTTTTTAAATATGCTAGCCATTTAGTCTTTATAGATTGAATGATTGCATTTAATTCATTTGTTAACCAAGTACAACCACTTACAGTGAGACATTATTTGACAACATTCTACTATAACGAATGTACATTTGGTTCATAAATCAATGAAAAACTTTTGTTGCTTTATGAAATTTTTCAAAACGAGTGCAACATTTTTCAAAGAAGTTGCCAAAGTTCCGAGTAATACTGAGTAGGATTAATGATGAGGAAAAATTCATCATTATTATTATAACAATTTACCCTACAACCGATACCATTTTGAGCGTTATTATGTCATTTCGAGTCATAAATTCCTTATATTTATCTAAGTACGTTAGTAGTAAGTATTATATAAAATATCGTGTTTTTACTAGTTTTGTACCGGTTTAAGAACCGGAGTGTCGTGTCGGATTCGTTTGGTATTTTAGTGGTTCATTGCGAGATTATACATTGACCAAGATTCCACGTAACGACATGTTTTGAGCCTAAAACGATGTATTTTGATGGATGGAAGAATGTGCCATAAGCTAACGAGTTCAAACAGGATCAATTGTCTGAATGCTTTTACTCAGAAAATATCTACGACAGACATTTGACCCAACTTAGAGGAATTTTCTGGGGAAGAGTTCTTCATAAAAGTTGTAGATATTCAAATTAGCTTTCCAACGCATTTTGAATCACGTCAATTGGAGGTCTACAACTCAAGTTATGGCTATTTTATCGATAAGCGCCGCAGTAGAAACGCCGGGAAAAGTTGAGATATTCTCCCAACTTGATTATATTCTCCCATGTGAGGACATGTGAGGACATGTGAGGACTCATCATAACCCCCACCATTTCTAACAAACTTGCAAGGATCTCCAACGCATGTGCTCTTATATATATATATATATATATATATAATTTTGATGAGCTTAAATTTACCCCTCGAAAATATATTTATAAAGACTCGAAAACTGTGGGTAAACTAACTCTCTAACCAGCAGAGTACCGGGTCGATTGTTAGGATAGCTACAGGAGAACGAGGTCGATCCCACAGGGACAAGTGGTTGTGAGTACCAAAGCGAACGTGTGTCTTAGTCTAGGCGATCAAAGTTTTTGGATTGTTTTTTTTTTATATTATAACGACACTTAAAGATAGAAAAGAGAGAAAGAAGATTAAATTACTAGATTTTAACGATAGATTAAAAGGCATAGCCGAATCATGATTAAAGTGACTAATTTCAACCCCAAGGATAGACAAAACCGGGAGTGTGCATTATAACAAACGAACTCTCACATTCAATCTCACGGGTGCGTGCTCCTAATTCTGATGTTAAGATCTGAACAACTCTCCTTTAACATCCTATGTGAGGTTAATTAATTCTCTTTTTAGAAAACCGATTATCCTAACATGATTAAGTGCCGTGAGACGCTTGATATAACCCTCGTTACGGAAACAAGTCCAAAATTACTCGGTCGAAGTTACTACCGATTCATACTCATCAACGTCTTACACCAAACATCTTAACGCCGAATGTGTCAAAGCGAGAAAACCGAAGCTTTACCTAATCCATGGTCTACCCGAAAGACTCGTGAAACAACTTGTCATCGTTGGCTCAAGAACCTCCCGCACTTCATAGTTCAACTCCGGGGGTCTAACACTAAACTACACTAATCTAGACTACCACATTCAAGTTACTATGTTGATAATAAAACACCGATGAGCGGCCTGAATTCACGACCTAAAACCTCGGTATGTTTTACCTCCCGATCTTAGAACCCTTTTTCCCACACCATTCTCTCTGAACACTCTCAAGAATGATGTGTGTGATTTTTGACCTAGGTAGCTAATCTAGCCCAAATCCGTTATAACAAGTTCTAAGACGTGAAATATGTGAGATATAACAATAAAAAGCACAACACACTCCCAATTTTATCTTCCAAAGGTTGATTTCACCAAATTTTACATGATTCGGCTATGATACGTTTAGTTACTCATAACAACGGAAAAGAAAAATATACTATATATATACATATACATAGATATATATAAGTGCATAAAAGTAAATATATATATATATATATATATAAGTGCGTAAAAGTAAAGGCGTAAGTAAATGCGTAAGTAAATATATATATATATATATATATATATATATATATAAGTGCGTAAAAGTAAATAAAAGCTCGAAAACAATAATCTATTGATAATTATCCCATTACAACGATATTTTAACTAAAATTTATATAAAAACATATACATATATATATACATACATAGACATGTATATATATATATATATATATATAGACCCATAAAGAGATTAAAAGAAGATAGAAGAAGATGAAGATAGTGATGAAGATCAATTGAAGAAAAAAATGAAGATGAAGGAGATGAAGAGAAGAAGATCTAGGATAGATATATATATATATAGATCTATATATATATCACAACAAAAATAAAAAGAAAAGAGAGATCAAGGACGATGGAGAAAAGGGGAGGGGAGAAGATGATCAAGATGAAGAGAGGTTGGAGAAGAGAAGTGCAAGGATTTTTATTTGATGGATTTGGGGAGATATATATAGGAAGATATATATATATATATATATATATATATATATATATATATATATATATATATATATATATATATATATAAGAGCACATGCGTTGGAGATCCTTGCAAGTTTGTTAGAAATGGTGGGGGTTATGATGAGTCCTCACATGTCCTCACATGTCCTCACATGGGAGAATATAATCAAGTTGGGAGAATATCTCAACTTTTCCCGGCGTTTCTACTGCGGCGCTTATCGATAAAATAGCCATAACTTGAGTTGTAGACCTCCAATTGACGTGATTCAAAATGCGTTGGAAAGCTAATTTGAATATCTACAACTTTTATGAAGAACTCTTCCCCAGAAAATTCCTCTAAGTTGGGTCAAATGTCTGTCGTAGATATTTTACTGTAAAAGATTCGAGACAATTGATCTGTTTGAACTCGTTAGCTTATGGCACATTCTTCCATCCATCAAAATACATCGTTTTAGGCTCAAAACATGTCGTTACGTGGAATCTTGGTCAATGTATAATCCTGCAATGAACCACTAAAATACCAAACGTAAATCCGACACGACACTCCGGTTACTTAAACCGGTACAAAAACTAGTAAAAACACGATATTTTATATAATACTTACTACTAACGTATTTAGATAAATATAAGGAATTTATGACTCGAAATGACATAATAACGCTCAAAATGGTATCGGTTGTGGGGTAAATTGTTATAATAATAACAGTTGAATTTTTCCTCATCACAACCCCCCACTTAGCTTTTGGTCGTCATAAAGCAAAACAAGCGAGAAAACAAAATGAATGAAGGAAAAATTCATGCAAAGATAAGATAATAGGGACAACCTGCACGATATAACCATTAGAATTACAACCAAAGGCGTTAACCTCAATATAAATGTATAACAGAGTGTGTGTGTGATGCCCTTTTCAATTTCCACTATCCTCTCTTGAATAATTCAAGCAATACGCACAAATATCCATTCGACAGTCCTAATGACTTTCCTATGTATAGCGATGAATATTCCACACAAAGTCCTTCCGTGTACTTATCAGGATAATCCCTAAAGCATATCATTCAGCTTTATACTGGATAGTCGAAGATAACTAAGTTTTCAACCATGCTCTTTTTTTTTTTTTTTTTTTTTTTTTTTTTTTTTTTAGCATATGCCTTCATTCCCAAAGAATAGGGCGTTTCGTGATAACCCCTGTAGTTGGACTACTATCATCAGCAATTGCCTCTTTCCCAAAGAATAGGGCGTTTCGTGATAACACCCTAGCCGGACTACTTTCCTCGGCGATGGGAGCTTTTAAACCTCATAGTGATATAGAACGTTTCGTGATAACGCCTCTTCGCACTCAAATCATTAGTAGCGACAACCGACATATATATAGTTCATCTTAATTTGGTATTTTTCTTTTCATTCCACTTAACTTATATCCTTTCTATCACATTCAAACCTTCAGATATTCACAGTACACATTCAAAAATTAGGTACTAAGTTACTGCAATTATCTCTAGAATAACCACTAGGATACTGAATGGATACACTTTAAAATTTTCGCTTCAATATCAAAGGCTTACGTGAACAATGAATTCATGTTACACAAATAAATTTGGGGTTAAAATGCACTTACGGTTCACTTTGGTTATATACATCCAAGTCGATCATTACATTATCAAATCCATGAAATATATACCTTATACAATTTATTTTAATCAACTAAATAATGCTCGAAAAAGATCGAAAACTAAGGGATTTTCTGATACAAAACAAGCACTAATGCCATTCTTTAGACCAACCACGACTCTACCCCCACTTACGAACTTGCGGTGTCCTCAATGCATAGTGAGGGTAAATAAAAGTGGTTGGAAAAATAATGGTTCATGAAAACAAGTCAAATAATTACCGAGATGATATAAAAGGGTGGGTGGGTGGGTCAAAGTTATGACCATTGTGTGTATAAATAAAATAAAAGTGTGTGGAGTGTAACAGTGTAGTGACAAAAGGTAGATAAACACACCACATGAACTTTTATTGATTTAAAACACACAATATTACATAGTAGTTGAACTAATACATAATAAGAAAGATATGTCACAAATTATTGGAAACAGACTAGATTATAAAATGAAATGTGTGGCAAAGTATTAAGGAAGACTTAGCTTATAAACCCGGCAGAAAGCATTTATCGAATCCTCAATAATTACCTTGTAAGCACGACCGAATCCCTATATCAACGTGAGCGAGAAAACAACAAAATAATACACGGGACATAGTCCTCGTGCTGTAATATAGAATAGGGATATGGGGGTATACAATGTTAAGGCAATCGCTACATCGAAAACTCGATATGCAATATGCAACACACTTAATGGATTGCTATAGATGGATAAATATCCCAACGGGTAAAGTACATAACATCTAAGCATGAAAGAAAACCACAGAGGCATATAATAGAAAAACAATATCCATAGTGCGTAGTCAATCATCATCCGGTAAAAGCAAGTATCACTTTACTCATATACTCCTAAGTCCAAGAAATGATGCATTTGAATTTTTCTTTGTTCTCCTCGGGATTTTCGGATAACCACCTAATCGTTCCTTTAATTACATTCAAACTTTCATCCTAAGACTTAGTTGTACTTTGTGTTGATCTTCCATTGTGGATTTTTTTTTTTTTTTTTCAGATTCTTAATCTCATTAAGACTAGTCTTATTATTATTATTATTATTAACGGGCTGCCTCCGGTAGCGCTTTTTTGGTTAACGTCGTTGGCTCGACAAGATGAATTATACGGTGCCAACTTTTTCAAAGTTATACTATTGGCAATCAAGCGAGGAAAATACGAAGGGTGGGTGAAAGATTAAACGAGTCAAAGTTTATAGTCCGTGACAAGACTTGCATGATTTGTCACAAGGGACGGGATCCTCGAGAGTCACTATCTCAAAAGCTTCATCATAAGGTAACCGCTCATACTTTTTCAACCTTAAGCCGCTTGTGGTAAACGTATCAAATTTAGGGTGGGTGATCTTGATAGCTCCTCGACGGAAATACTTTTGACACTACATAGGGACCGGACCACCTAGATTTTAACTTCCTTGGAAAAGATGGAGACGTGTGTTGTAGAATAAGACTTCATCGCCTCATTAAAAACTCGAACTTTGATCAACTTATCATGGATCAACTTAGTCCTTTCCTTATACTTCGTCGAAAGATCATAAGCACGGGCGGAATTCATCCAATTCATTCAATTGAGCCATCCTCCTCTCACCAATTAAGGTGTCATCTAAATTAAGCATTTTTATTGCCCAATACGCCTTGTGTTCAACTTCCACGGGAGGTGACACGACTTTCCATAGACTATCATGTAAGGTGACATGCCTAGCGGTGTCTTAAAAGTCATCTATGGGCCCCAAAGAGCATCATCTAGTTTCAAGGACCAACTCTTAACATTCATATCTACCGTCCCTTTCCAAGATACGCTTAATACCCCTATTTGTGACCTCAACTTGGCCACTCGTTTGGGGATGGTAAGCGGTTCCGAGTTTATGCTCCACCCCATACTTTTCTAAGAGTTTATCAAATGGCTTGTTGGCAAAATGGCTACCATTGTCACTAATTATAGCTCGGGCACCCCAAACCTACAAAAGATGTATCTTTTAAGAAAACGGATAACAACCTTCCTATCGTTGGTAGGTGAGGCTAAGGCCTCAACCCATTTTGACACATAATCGCAAGCAACTAGGATGTATTTGTTACCACACGAGGATGGATAGGGTCCCATGAAATCAATGCCCCAAACATCGAAGACTTCACAAATGATTATTGGATTTTGAGGCATCTCATTCCTCTTAGAAATACGACCGGATCTTTGACAAGCGTCACATGATTTCACATAAGAATGTGCATCTCGAAATAGAGTGGGCCAATATAGCCCACTTTGTAATACTTTCAAAGCGGTCCTCTCCCCCGAAAAGTGGCCCCCGCCTCTTTATCATGACAAAACGCAGCGCTTTATGATCTCACACGCCGGGATGCACCTTCGCAGGATGCCATCCGGGCACAATCGATACAAATAGGGATCCTCCCACACATACTTACCCACTTCACTAAGAAACTTACGTCTTTGATTCGAATCAAAATTATGATCTACTTAAACCACACTCATGGTAGTTGACAAATGGTGCAAACCACGGGCTACCTTCCTTACCAATTTTAGAAAGTTTCCTTTCTTAAGCGATAGGATGGTGTCGATAGCATAAAGTTGCTCATGAGGGAAAACATCATTTATATCTCTTTGTGCTTTAAACAACTCCTCACTAAGCTCTAAACGACTTAAGTGGTCCGCTACAACATTCTCACACCCTTTTCTATCACGAATCTCAAGGTTAAACTCTTGTAAGAGCAAGATCCACCTCAAAAGGCGGGTTTGGCATCTTGTTTGGCAAAGAGGTACCGCAAGGCGGCATGATCCGTATGGACAACTACACGAGAACCAATAAGATAAGATCGAAATTTATCGAACGCAAAGACAACTGCTAAAAGTTCTTTTTCTGTGGTGGTGTAGTTTTGTTGGGCAGGATTCAAGGTATAACTCGCATAGGCAATGGGCTTGAAAATTTTATCAATCTTTTGACCGAGCACCACACCAACCGCGTGTCACTCGCGTCACACATCAATTCAAACTCTTGGTCCCATTTTGGAGCAACTAAGATCGGAGCGGATACAAGCAATTGCTTGAGCAACGTGAATGCCTTAATGCAAGCTTGGTTGAAATCGAATGGGACGTCTTTTCCAAGAAGAAGAGTAAGAGGACGGGCTATTTTCGAAAAATCTTTGATGAACCTCGACGATAGAACCCCACGTGACCTAGAAACCTCTAAGAGTTTTTAGGTTGTTGGGTGGAGGAAGTTTATCTATCGCCTCAACCTTAGCCCAATCAACTTCTATACCCTTACTAGATATCTTATGACCTAAGACTATCCCCTCCGTAACCATCAAATGACACTTCTCCCAATTTAACACTAAGTTCGTCTCTTCACATCTACCCAACACTTTCTAAATTGTCGAGACACTCCTCAAAGGAATCACCAAATACGCTAAAATCATCCATGAAAACTTCTAAAAACTTTTCAATCATATCCGCAAAAATGGCAACCATGCATCGTTGGAAAGTCGCGGGTGCATTACACAACCCGAACGGCATCCTACGGAAAGCAAAAGTGCCATAAGGACAAGTATAGTGGTCTCTTGGTCTTCTAAGGACACATGTATTTGATAATATCCACTAAACCCATCAAGAAAACAATAAAAAGCATGACCGCTCAATCTTTCAAGCATTTGATCAATAAAGGGGAGGGGGAAATGGTCTTTTCGAGTTTGATCATTCAACTTACGGTAATCTATGCAAATTCTGTGACCACTTACCAACCGCATAGGAACCGCCTCACCTTTTTCATTGATTTGAATAGTCATACCTCCCTTCTTCGGCACCACTTGAGTGGGACTCACCCACTTGCTATCAGAAATGGCATATATGATCCCAAGCTTCAACATGGTGACCACATCCTTCTTCACCACCTCTTGGAGATGTGGATTAAGTCTTCTTTGAGGTTGTCTTCACTGGCTTTGCCTCATCTTCTAATATGATCTTGTGTTGGCAAATTGTGGGGCTTATACCCTTGAGATCACACATCTTCCACCCAAAAGCACACTTGTGCTTTTTAAGCATGTTTACCAATTGTTCTTCCTGCAAGGATGTTAGTGTAGCAGAAATAATCAAAGGAAGTAATTCATCATTTTCAAGAAAAACATACTTCAAGTGGGGTGGAAGTGGCTTCATCTTCAAATCTTTGGGTGGGTCTTCAATTGATGGTTTGTCTAGGTCCCCTTCGAGACCAAGATCGATCTTTTCACTCCATTGCTTGCCCACTAAAGTCGTGTCTCTTCAAGATCCGACTTTTATTCTCATCCATCACCTTGCTTTCTCTTACTATACATTCATTGGATTTGTCTTTATACTCCTGCATGTCAATATATTCCGAAACACAAGCATCTACAATATCAATGGAAAAACAGTCCTCGGTACTCTCTATAGGGTGTTTCATAGACTTATACACATTCACCGTGACTGTTTCTTCTCCAACTCTCAAAATTATCTCTCCACTAGCAACATCTATCAAGGTCCTTCCGGTGTTTAAAAAGGGACGTCCTAACAACAAGGGTGTTTTGGAGTCCATCTCCATGTCTAAAACCACAAAATCCACCGGAAAGGCAAACTTATCAACTTGCACAATCACATCCTCTATCACACCCATAGGTTCTCTAATGGACCTATCCGCCATTTGAAGGGTCATCCCCGTTGGTTCCAACTCTCCTAGGTCAAGACTTTCATATATAGCACGGGGCATCAAGCTTACACTAGCCCCCAAATCGCATAAAACACTAGGAAAATGAGTCGTACCAATTGTGACTGGAATAGTAAAACTACCTTTGTCTCTAACCTTCGGGGGAATTCTAGATTTAGCATTGAAAATAGCGGAACATTCTTCATTTAAGCACACAACTTCTTCCAATTTATTCTTGTTAGCTAGCAAACCCTTTAAGAACTTACAATAAGAGGGCATGTTTGCAAGTGCTTCAAGAAAAGGATATTTAAATCAATTTTTCGCAAAATTTCAATGAAACGAGTTTGTGCTTTGTTCAAACAACTTTGCCTATGATTTTGGGGGAAAAGGAGAGTGCTCAAATCAAAATCAGGTGGAGGAGGAATTATACCCTTTTTACCTTTCGGCTCATGTGGGAAGATGGCTCTTTCATTGGCTCCTTTCCTTCCTTTCTCGTGAGGTTCCTCCTCTTTTATATCAAGCACCACAAAGTCACCTCTAGCTTGTGCCTCTTTTCTCTCAACTTCCTTCCTCTTGGCAATCCTTCATGTTTGACATTTTCCTCAACTTCATCAATATCACCATCCATGGCTCCCGCTTGGGTCTCAATAGAAGCTTTTCTATCTTTGTCCTCCCATAGGACTCTTTTTCTCACCACTTGTACCCAACACTTTACCACTCCGAGTTGCAATGGCGCTTACATTCCTTGGTTTTTCTCGGTGTTGCTTGGTAAGTCGCCTTTTAATTGTACATGTTCCACTATTTGACCAATTTGAGTCTCAATATTTTTGATAAGCGGACCCATGTTTGTAATTCATTTCGACTATGTCCTTCTTCATCTCTTTCATCTCCACAAGAACTTTGCTTACTTGTTCCGCTAGGACATCGGTTTGCACTCTTTTGAGGTATAGGTGCCAAAGGTGGAGGGTTTTGATATGTGTTAGTACCGTGTTGGTTATACCTCCTTGTAGTTGCCTTTGGTGTGGTGGTTGGTAAAATTGCCCTTGAGAAGACCTGCCCTTGGTTTGGGCCTTGTCGATAGCCTTGGTTTTGGTTTCGGTTCCAACCTTGGTTGTTGTTATTCCTCCATAAACCATCACCTTGATTTCCAAAATTTCCCCTTGACCTTGCCTCTACATAGCTCACATCTTGAGGCTCCTCAAACGGTGGTCCACCTTGTTGGTCTCCTACAGATTGGCCTTGCAATTGGTTTTGAAATTGAGGTCCCACATTCCATTGCTCCATCGAGCAAACACTCATCATTCGCTTTGCTAATTCTTCCATATTGATTTGAGGTACATTGCTAGATTGCCCCTGATTCGAAGATTGTGGATAAGCCATGTTTTGAGCTTTTGTTGTCATCCTACAATCCTTTGCCGAGTGCGATCCACTACAAATTTGGCACAGCTTAGCATTTTCCATCTCTTTCAAACCTTCCCAATTTCTCGCTCCATTGCTTGAACTTGGGCATGATATTGATCGCTTGATTCCACTTCTTTCACTTCTACCAAACCGGGCTTCTTCTCTGCCCCTCTTCTACTTGAAGAAATGTATTGCCTCAAGTCTCCGAGATCTCTCTATTTGATTCATGGCTACCTCGGGCACCATACTCATGATATCACCATTGCACGAAGCATGCAAGGTACTTTGGTGAACTTGATCTAAACCTCGGAAGAACGCATGAACTACCTCATGGATCTCAAACCGTGTCCCGGCACTCCTCAATAAAGCTTTAAATCGGTCCCAAGACTCATGTAGTTCTTCTCCTTCATATGCATTG
>JAOBSW010000399.1:0-100734 GCA_026214975.1 Gentiana macrophylla | reverse complement strand
TATCACATAGTGTGTTCTTAATGTAGACATATATATGTCCTACCCACTTGACAACATAACATTGTCAAACTCGATATGCCATTGCTCTGACTAATATTCGAGCCCACTGAGAGACTTCACAAGTCTACACACCTTATTCTCTTGTCCTAGAACTATGAACCCCTCGGGTTGTTCCAAGTACACCTTTCCTTTCAACTCACCATAACTGTTGGAAATAAAATTTTTGTTTTGATGATAATTCACCATGATTATTCAAAGTACTACCTTAACCTCATTGATGAAGTGCTGAAGCTAGCTGTTATAGTGAAAAGCTAAAAGATGTCTAGAACTGAATGTTTAGGCTTTACTAGAGTCTGATATTTGTATAGGTTACATCAGACAAGCACTGTAATAGTTAGTGTGTCGTAAAACTGAAAACTGGAAGTCGTTTAGAAAACTGGAAATCATCATGATAAACAAACTGACTCAGACTACACCGAAGAAGATAAGTTCGCTGAGAGTTACAAACTCAGTTGGCTTATCCAGAAGACTGAAGAACTGAGGGATCAAACTTAGTTATAGAAGATTGGAGAACAGAGGGTTCAAACTCGCTTATGAAGACTCGCCGAGATCGTAGAAGTTAGACTTGTGCAAGATTGTGGTGACCTGAACTGACTTTATGGATCTTGTATGAAGACATAAGAATCATAAAGACAATGAATTCTTAGAAGAAATTGAGTCATGGTGTACTCTGATTAAGTCAATTATAATCAGATGAAAAACTAGAGTACTGATATTTTAAAGAAGAGTAAAATCTCAGTTAATGCTCCAAGTCAGTCAAGAAACTGACAAGTGATAATCTCAGTATAAAACTGACAAGGAAACTCAGTTTTATATGTCAGTCATCCAACAAGTTAATAGTACAGTCGAACGTTATAAAGGAAGCAATTTCATTGGATGAAATATCGACACAATGAACGCGGTCGTAAAATATACCGTTACAAGATGAAGCGTTGATACAATTCGAATTCAAGCCAAATGAACATTGGACCTCACACTATAAATAGAGGACTTTGCACCAAGGATTATATACACAGAGAGATTTAGTAAGAATTAACGTGTGCATTAATCATTCGAATTGCTATCATCTCGCAAGCTTATAACAAAATCATATCAAGAATTTCTTCAAGTGTTCAAGCTACAATGAATTTATCAAGAATTAGACACTTTGAAGTACCACAAACAAGAATCAATTCATTGATTCTTAATCCAACCTGATTCAGATCAAAGGTTTAGACCGTGGAAGCAAACCAGAAGGTTTTGCCAAGGACGCTTGTTACAGATGATTAAGGCAGATCGTGTTTGTAGTAGTAAGCCGTGGTGAAGAGGCAATACAACCCTCTAAGGACCAGGTGTTCAAGCAATTGAAGAACATCAATTCTACCTGTTCTACAACTGTTTAGATAGTGAAGCCACCAAGGACTATTGTTTAGGACTTTTTGTAATGATTCACCTCAAGAAGTTCTAGTGGAATTTTCCTCCGCACCACAAGAAGAGAGAGGACGTACATGATTACACCACTGGAACCTCTATAATATTTGCCTTATTTACTTTACACATTTATTTACTCAAGATTTACTTACAATATTTTGATAATTGATTGTTATACATTTCATGATTCACAAACCGACATTCATCGTAATTCGTTTACCATACTCAATTTTCACAAGAGAATAGAATTATAGCCGCCGCCGTTGACTCGCTTTTGGTTAAGTCGCTTTGACTTAAACTCACTCAATCGACTTAACTTCACAAGTTTTAATCAACCATAATTTGTTTAAAATCCACTTAGAGAAACTTTTAGTGACAAGTTTATTCACCCCTCTAAACTTGTGTTAGCCTTTCTAAGGGACCAACAATTGGTATCGGAGCGTGTGTTTCTTTGATAAGATATCATTTGCTCTATATCTCCTATAGTTGTTCTCATTTGAAAATTCAGTTCCAGTTAATTTACTATCAATCTTCACTCACTCACAATGGATAACAATCAATATGCGAGACAGATGCTTATGTGCAACATGGACAGATTTGATGAATATAAAAGTCGTATGCAGGCTTTTCTAGCAAATTTACTCATGATGAGATGATGGATGTACTCACCGATGGACCAATTCGGATCACTCACATGCAAATCGTTGATGGACAAAGAAGTTCGAGTTGCAAAGCCCAAATCCGAATGGACTAGTGATGATCGCAAGCTAAACAATCTCAACAATGTTGCTATGGATTTTATCCTCGAGAACTCTTGACAAGAACATGTACTTAAAGGTGAAAGAATGCACAACCGCCAAGGAAATGTGTGACAAACTACAACTTGTTTGTGAAGGAACAGACTCAATCAAGGAAAATAAAATTTCTGTTGCAAAACAAAAGTTTGAGAATTTCAAGATGAAATCTGGAGAAACCATTGACCAAATGGAAACAAGATTCAGTGCTATCATGGATGAACTAGATCTACTCAAGATTGAGTACTCAAAGAAAGTTTTCAACACAAGAATCTTGAAGGCATTATCAATGTGCTGGAAAATGAAAGTCACTGATATGGAAGAATCTAGAAGACTTGACATAGAGGATTCATTCAAAATCTTCTCAGACTTGAAAGCTTTTGAATTTAGTGAAGATTTTACAAGTACAAATTCAATAATCAAAGCTCTGAGGAACCAAAGACCACAAAGACTTGCAAAGAAAGATCAAATGACATTCAAGAGAACTCATCAAGCAATCTTCATGAATTGGATGAGATGGAAGAACATATGGCTCTAATGATGAACAGTTCAAGAATGAAGAGTGGACACCCAGCCACTCGTGGTTCATCAAGAGGACTCTGAGAAAAGAAAAGATGATGAATATCTCTTTTAAATCAGCAAGAAACCTGGACATTATAAAGTCGAATGTCCAGAATCGATCAAGAAGACTCCACCAAGAAGAGTTGGTAGAAGAGCACTCATTGGCCGAGATGAGTCGACATGGCCGGTAATCTGAAAGACTATCAGATGACACAGCTTTAATGGCACACATGGATGATCCAAATGAGGTATGTGAATCCAATTCTAAATATTCCTCAGCTCAAATTTCCATGCAAAATGCATGTTCTTCGACTGCTGACTCCAATCCAAAAAAATCTAGAATTAGAGGAAACTCTTGACGAATTGATGAATCAGCTAGAAACTATTCAAGCTAGTTATGAATCAATTAAAGCTGAGAAAGAGAATCTAATTCTTGAAGTTGAAAGATTGAAGTCTGAACTAAAAATGTTGAAACGGACTAAAACTGATAAAGAAAAGATTCAAGACGCCTCATCAGACATCGGCGAAGAAAGAATCGAATCATTTGCTCAATCAAGTTCAGTTACTGGATTCAAATCAGGAAAACCACATGGAGACAAGACGGGTTTAGGATTTGATACACATCAATCTTCTAAGAATGGAACCACCAAAGCTGCCAAACCTAGCACCAAAACTGGTATTAAGTTTGTAGCTGAACAACTTCCTCAAACTGAGAAAATTGTTGAACCAAGAAAGCCGTTATCACATAGACAAATCGATTTCGAAGAAAACAACCGGATTTACCAACAAGGGTAAACCAAATGGTAAATCGAGATGTATCTCAAGAAAACAAAAGCGGGAAATCAACTACCGATCCACAAAACCAATCAAGTCAAGAACCAGAAAAATTACAATCAAAGTAAATCCAAGAATGTCAATCATTCAAAGATTCACACATTTAGGGGGAAAGGAAGATTATATCCCACTGATGATGATTGGAATTTTACTGCACCTACTAATAAAACAAACAATAAAAATCATTCCAGACAGAGAAATTATCACAAGTCTCAGTCCAAAAATCAGCAGAGAGCTAATCGCAGTTCACAAAGAAAGCCCCCAGATCAAGATCATTCCAGGATCTCAAAGACAAAAGGAATGATGGTTATTATTCAAGTTTTAATAGAAAGCATGATGGAAATAAATTTCACTAAAAGATCTCGAGAGATCATATAAATAAGACAGAATCCAAACATAGACACTATGGGAGTGTGGCTTACATATATGAAAACAAGTGCAACAATATCCGAAGAATATCTAAAGGATATATCCCCAGAGTTGTACTGACAACCCCATGGACCCAAACTGAGTTGGGTACCTAAAATTATTTAATTTTTATTGCAGGACATATGGTACTTTGACAGTGGTTGCTCTAGGCATATGACAAAGAGCAAAGACTGTCTGAGTAATTTTATTGCAAAAGATGGACCAAAGGTTAATTTTGGAAGTAAAGACAAACCTGGATACGCCAAAGGATATGGTACCTTAATCAGGAATGGACTTACAATCAAGAATGTATCTTATGTAGAAGGATTACACTACAATCTACTCAGCACCTGTCAATTCTGTGATATGGGATACAAAGTTACTTTTGACAAAGAATTCTGCGTTGTCGTCAGCGAATCAGCTTATCAAGTTGTTTTAGCCGGAAGAAGAAAAGAAAATATGTATGTAGTAGATCGGACAAAACCGTTCTTTGAAACTTGTTTGCTTGTGCACACCAAATTAGAAATCAGTTGGATATGGCACAAGAAACTAAGTCATCTCAACTTTGATGACGTCAACACACTTGTTAAGAAACAATTAGTCATTGGACTACCAGAAATGTCATATAAGAAGGACAGCTTATGTGATGCTTGTAAACAATGAAAGCAAACAAAAGCAAGTTTCAAGACCAAGTCTCAAAGATTCAACAACCGTGACATCCGGAGTTATTACACATGGATTTATTTGGACCTATTACACCAATTAGTATCAAGGAAAGAAGTATACATTGGTAGTAGTAGATGATTTTTCAAGGTACACTTGGGTAATTTTCTTAACCAAGAAAAGTGAAACCAAGCAAAGACTTACGCAACTACTCAAGAGACTTCAAAATCGTAAAGGAGTATCGCCAGTGAAAATAAGATCGATAAGGGAACCGAATTCCTAAACAAATGTGATTATTGAATATTGTGAAGAGAATGGTGTTTTACACCAACTTGTCGCCACAGAACACCTCAACGAATGGTGTGGTGTGAAAGAAGAAACAGAACACTCAAAGCAAAGAGGAGGACTATGATCCGTGAAGCTAAACTACCCGAAAGATATTGGGCGTAAGCGCTTAACACAAATTGTTATACACAAACAGAGCTCTCATGAACAAAAGACATGAGAAGACTGCTTATGACATTTGGAATGGAAGAAAACCAAATGTTTCCTACTTTCATGCTTTTGGAAGCAAATGCTTCATACAAAACAATGGGAAAGATCAACTTCATGTTTTTCAAATTAAAGTCGATGAAGGAATTTTTCTAGGTTACTCAAGTGTCAAGAAAGCTTTTAGAGTATTAAACAAAAGGACACTCAAGCATGAAGAATCAATTCACGTGGTATTTGATGAACCAAACTTCCTGGTGAAACAACCAAGACAGACTGAACCAGTTTCTCGCCTCGCTTACAGCCTTGCCGAACCGCTTTTGTTGACATTGGGAGACTACAAATTTCGAATGTTCAGATCGGCATCGCCTCAATTTCCAACTACTCAACAAACCACACCGAACTACATGTTCCCTGATCCAATCAAGAAATTCAAGAACCACTCTTGAAGAACTAGTCGAACAAGATATAGACCTTTTGATGCAGACACCCACGTATCAATGGACGAGAGATCACCCCAAGAACAAGTAATTGGTTATACTCAGATCGTTCAACAAGACATCAACTAGATGCAATGATTGCATGTTTCCTATCACAATCAACCTAAGAAATAGAAGAAGCTTTGAAAGACCCAGATTGGATATTAGCTATGCAAGAAGAACTAAATGAGTTCGAAAGAAATCAAATGTGGGAATTGGTAGAATGACCAGCTCATGTCAATATCATAGGAACCAAATGGGTTTTCAGAAACAAACTTGATGAAGATGGAAATATCATCAGAAACAAAGCTAGACTTGTAGCTAAGGGATACTCTCAAGCAGAAGGCATAGACTTTGATGAAACCTACGCACCAGTTGCAAGATTGGAAGCAATCAGATTATTTCTTGCCTTTGCAGCTCATAAGAAATTCAAAGTTTACCAGATGGATGTTAAAAGAGCATTTTTAAATGGAATTCTTGAAGAAGAAGTATATGTTCAACAACCACCTGGATTTGAAATCAAAGATCAAGCTGATAAAGTTTTCAAACTAAAGAAAGCTCTTTATGGACTAAAACAAGCACCAAGAGCTTGGTATGAAACCTTGTCTCAGTTTCTAGTAGATAATGGATTTATCAAAGGGACCATAGACAAAACTTTGTTCGAATGAAAAATGGTGAAAATACTCTACTTGTTCAAATTTATGTTGATGACATCATTTTTGGATCGGAAGATGAACAATAATGTGATAAATTTGCAAGTTTGATGAAAAGCAAATTCCAAATGAGTATGATGGGATAATTGAATTACTTCCTTGGACTACAAGTTAAACAATTAGATGATGGAATTTTCATTCACCAAACCAAGTATACAAGAGAATTTATCAAAAGTTTGGTATGGAAAAATCAACTAGAATTTCTACACCGATGGGGACCAACATCGATTATATGAAGACAAAAAAGGCAAAGATGTTGATCAAACACTTTACAGAAGGATGATTGGAAACTTACTTTATCTTACAGCAAGTAGGCCATATATATCATTTACTGTTGGTGTATGTGCTAGATTTCAGTCAAAACCAAAAGAAAGTCATCTCACAGTTGTGAAAAGAACATTGAAATATCTGAAAGACACAGATGGAGTTGGAATTTGGTACTCAAAAGAAGGAGAGTTCAAGCTAATATCTTATTCGGACTCAGACTATCTTCGGTTGCAAAGTGGAATGAAAAAAAGCACATCGAGCACATGTCGGCTTACTAGAAATAGACTTGTGTCATGGTTTAGCAAAAGCAAAACTCAATCTCAACTTCTACAAATGGTCGAATACATAGCAACCGGAAGTCATTGTGCTCAAGTTTTATGGATTAGACAAAGAATTAAGAGATTATGTGATAGAAGAAGGAATGATTCCCATAATGTGTGATAACACAAGTGAAATTGAAATCACCGATAATCCAGCTTTTAAACTCAAGGACAAAGCACATTGATGTACGCCACCACTTCATAAGAGATAATGCAAAGAAAAAGGATATTACGCTTCTTTATGTACCATCAAGATCACCGGCGAGATATCTTTACAAAGCCATTGGACAAAGATAGATTTGCCAAACTAAGAACTGAATTGGGGATAATCAAAGTCGCTTGAAATCGCTTAAGCTTTAAATTGCCAAGGGATTAATCTTTGTTATGTTGGGTGTGCACACTTAACAGATTTATCATTGACATCAACAATTTCAAACTGATCAACTAAAACTGAAACTGACAGACGTCACTGAAACTGACTAATTTGACAAAAACTGGAAGTTATATCTACAAACTGACTTTAGTCTCAGTTTCTATCCCAGTCAACTCAAGTCAAAGGTTGATAAGATAAAAGAGATAGCGGTTATATCGCATTTAATTACTGCAGTTCCTTTTGTCAGAATATTTCGTGTACACCCCACGACTGTCAGAACAGTGCATACATTGGTTACCCAAACCATCATGGAATTTAAAAAGTTGTACTACTCAACCGCGAATATATCATACCTACTTATTCAACCCTCGTTCACACTATTTCTAATCAAATTTCAAACTCTTCATCTCTCTCCTAAAAACAGAATCAGACTCTCCAAAATCAATTTATCTTTGCGTTCATACCAAATATGGCCACTTCAGACAAATCAAAACAAGAAAGATTGATCACAGAGTTAGATGAATTTTCATTCAATATCTATGAAGCAATGTGCAACAATACTCTGTTAGCAAGTTGGATTTTTGATAAAATCCAGAAACAACCAGGTCTAAGGAATCTTCTAGAAGTTAAATTCAACGAACCACGTGATGTGGAAGGAATTCTACAATTTTGGGAGAATATGCGATTGGTAAGAAATTCTCTGATCACTACAGTCCATGGAGATCGTATTGCAATCAATGAAAGAGTTATGAAGTCATTATTCGGTTTCAAGGATTCATCTGTGACATCAATAGATTTGGCTACTCTACCTTTGCAAAAAGAAGCTTTTATGAAGCAACTTACCTTCTAAGGAATCGGTAAAAATTGATAGTCATCTTGACAATATCAAGCCGAAATTTGCGCACCTCAAAGATGGCTCAAAGAAACATTTTATTGGAAAATCAAAGGTCAGTGACAACTATCGGAAGAGAACATTTATCTGATGAACATAATTTGGGATGAAATAGAATTCAACTGGGCAGGTTATGTAGTCAATCAGATAAAGAAGCGGTATTTAGCCGAATTAGGCGCAAAGGTACGAGAGCTCAAGTCGAAGGTCGTGCAACCTGTTAGTAGATTTCGATCAAGAAAACACTCGAGTGGAATCATCCAATTCTACCTGGAAAGACTCAAGGAAGGGAAACAAGCAAGGCTAGTTGAAACTACAAAGGAAATAGCGACAAAATAGGAACAACTTCCCAACTCAAGCCTGTCGAAAATCGTGTCTCAAAGCAGAAGTCGAACACGAGAGAATCAAGCGAAAAGGAAGAATCGGCGCAAGAAAGATCAGTTGTAAGATGTTTATACCCAGCAACCTCAAGTATGATAGAACCAACTGAGGGGGAACGACAACAACAACT
Source organism: Gentiana macrophylla (assembly GCA_026214975.1). Classification (NCBI taxonomy): domain Eukaryota; kingdom Viridiplantae; phylum Streptophyta; class Magnoliopsida; order Gentianales; family Gentianaceae; genus Gentiana; species Gentiana macrophylla. The sequence goes on along the minus strand of JAOBSW010000399.1, from coordinate 91,963 downwards.
GACAACTGAAGACACAGGGAAAAACACTCTTGATGATAATACTTCTCGATACAACATCAATCAGTTTAACACTCATTTGAATTTTTGAAGTCGATAAAATTGTCGACTAATGAAGATGAAGCTTAAACCCGAGGGATTCTCGTGATGCTAGTCTACAGATCAAGAGAAGTTACTCTTGGAGAAATTGGAAATCGAAGATTTATATTCTCTATTTCCTATATCAGTGTTTCTTGAAAACTGTTTTAAGAGGTTTGCTGAACTAGCTCAAAGGAGAGAATCAGCCACATCATCTACTCCCAAAGAAAGTTCAAAGAAAAAGGATGATGATGAAGATGATCATACGAGAAAATAAGCTGATGTAACTACAGTTTTGCATTCAGAAATTCAAACTCAACAGGCAACTGATGGAACTGATAATCAACAACTTATGGTTATTGAAGACATCACTCAGCCCAAGGATCAACCTGAAATGACATATGACCCTTCTGACATCCTAACAAAGGATGAGTTGTCCAAGGTTCATGAAAACTTGAAGATTGTGCTCAGTCACAAGGATGCACAAAATAGCCTTCTATCAAATATTTCTGGATATCTCGATTATAGAACTAGAACAGATGTCTCGGTTCATGCTAGACTAGAGATGATCCACAAATCCAGTGCAAGTTCTGCTTCAGAAATTCTATTGCTAAAACAGAAACTAGAAGACTCAACCGCGGTAGATCGAGAAACTCATGCTCATGCCTATTGGCACATGAATCAGCATATCTACGGGTTAGAAACTCAGCTTAAGGAAGTAATTACTTCTCAAAGAACATATATCACCGACTCCATCGCAACCCATGTTTTGGTAGATCAGTTATATGATGCCAAAAAGGGGGAAGCTGAAGAAGAAAAGCTGAAGTTACTTAAAGAGATGAAGCGACTTGAAGAAGAATTGCAAAGATACAAATCAGATCCAAAATTCTTAAGGAAAGAATTAACTGATGAGCAGCTCATTGTGAAATACAGTCAACCAGGAGAACGGAGAGCTACTCTCACAAAAGATCTGTGGATGCAGTTTGTCAAAGATCACAATCCTATCAAAGCCAAGTACAAGGATAAGACAATTGAGGAATCCTTAAGCTACTTTTTATCTGATATGTTCTCAAAGCAGAAAATGGCACAATATAAGAAAAATCAGAGGATTGATGACAAACCAAAGATTAAAGACAAGTCTCGAACAAATGAAAGCTGATGTAGTCGAGTTTGAAAAATACTACTTGAAAGAATCAGACTTACCAAAGCTACTTCTATGGAGAAGATGGAAAGAAGGAAGTCAAGTTGACTACAACAGGACATTTTCAAAGGAAGACACCAAGCTAGAAAATGAATATCGTCTGTATGACAAGGAAAAGATGTTTAATTCAGTTAAGAAAAAGCTTAGTCTTTAATTACAATTGTTTGGACTAAAAGTAACTATTCCAGTTTTTGCTCACTCTAATGAAATCCAGTTTTACATTGTTTTGATCTTTAAGCTTTTCTTTTAAGGAGAGTTTTGGCATCATCAAAAAGGGGGTAATTGTTGAAAATAAAATTTATGTTTTGATGATAATTCATCATGATTATTCAAAGTACTACCTTAACCTCATTGATGAAGTGCTGAAGCTAGCTGTTATAGTGAAAAGCTAGAAGATGTCTAGAACTGAATGTTTAGGCTTTACTAGAGTCTGATATTTGTATAGGTTACATCAGACAAGCACTGTAATAGTTAGTGTGTCATAAAACTGAAAACTGGAAGTCGTTTAGAAAACTGGAAATCATCATGATAAACAAACTGACTCAGACTACACAGAAGAAGATAAGTTCGCTGAGAGTTACAAACTCAGTTGGCTTATCCGTAAGATCAAGAAATCTTGAGGATCAAACTCGATTATAGAAGACTCGAGAATCGAGGGTTCAAACTCGATTATGAAGATCGTCGGCTAGATCAGAAAGTTAGACTTCAGGCAAGATTGTGGTGACCTGAACTGACTTTATGGATCTTGTATGAATACCTAAGAATCATAAGGACAATGAATTCTTAGAAGAAATTGAGTCATGGTGTACTCTAATTAAGTCAATTATAATCAGATGAAAAACTGGAGTACTGATATTTTAAAGAAGAGTAAAATCTCTGTTAATGCTCCAAGTCAGTCAAGAAACTGACAAGTGATAATCTCAGTATAAAACTGATAAGGAAACTCAGTTTTATATGTCAGTCATCCAACAAGCTGATAGTACAGTCGAACGTTATAAAGGAAGCAATTTCATTTTATGAAATACTGACACAACAGAACGGTCAGAAAATATACCCGTTACAAGATAGACGTTGATACAATTCGAATTCAAGCCAAATGAACATTGGACATCACACTATAAATAGAGGACTTTGCACCAAGGATTATATACAGAGAGATTTAGTAAGAATTAACGTGTGCATTAATCATTCGAATTGCTATCATCTCTGCTTATAACAAGATCATATCAAGAATTTCTTTAAGTGTTCAAGCTACCAAGAATTTATCAAGAATCGACACTTTGAAGAACCACAAACAAGAATCAATTCATTGATTCTTAATCCAACCTTGATTCTCAGATCAAAGGTTTAGACTGCGTAAGCAAACCAGGAAGGTTTTGCCAAGGACAGATTATTACAGCGATCGGCCGGTGTGTTTGTGGTGGTAGCTGGTGAAGAGGCAATACAACCCTCTAAGGACCAGTGTTCAAGCAATTGAAGAACATCAATTCTACCTGTTCTACAACTGTTTAGATAGTGAAGTTAGGGTTTAGCCAAGGACTATTGTTTAGGACTTTTTGTAACAGTTCACCTCAAGAAGTTCTAGTGGAATTTTCCTCCGCACCACAGGGGAAGAGAGGACGTACATGATTACACCACCTGGAACCTCTATAATATTTGTCTTATTTACTTTACGCATTTATTTACTCAGCATTTACTTACGATATTTTGATAATTGATTGTTATACATTTCACAGTTCACAAACTGACATTCATCAGAATTCAGTTTACCATACTCAGTTTTCACAAGAAAATAACAAGATCAAGAAAAAGGCTAGAATTATATCCGCTGCCGGTTGACTCAGTTTTGGTTAAGTCAGTTTGACTTAAACTGAGCTCAGTCAGCTTAACTCCACACAAGTTTTAACTGAACCATAATTTGTTTAAAATCCAGCTTAGAGAAACTTTTAGTGACAAGTTTATTCACCCCCCCTCTAAACTTGTGTTAGCCTTTCTAAGGGACCAACAATAACCATTCATTTGATGGACTTCTAGGTTATAGACTCCAACTATATCGATGAGAACCCTTATATAAGTAATTCTCACAACTGTTGAGTAAAACGCCAAGGCCTTCTTTCTGTTGATACCCTCGGGCTACCAACAAAGCCTTACAATAAATCCATCAACCTTTAACTTATTCTCGAAAATCCACTTGCACTCGAAGTGGTTTATTTCTGTTGGGGAGACCAACCAAATTCCAAGTGTGGTTATGCACGATGGATTTCACTATTTATCACCTCTTTCCGTAAATGAGCTTACAGTATTGACATTGCCTCAAAGATATGTCATGGGTTCGCTTTATACCATATAGGTCGAAAAATCAGGAGCAAAGGACTTGGAAGTCCAAGCCCTCTTACTAAGACGATGTTCCTCAATTTCTTGAGGACCACTCTCTTATATGTCAGCCTACTCATGCTTGCTTCTTCTTTAACACTATCCTTACAAGGAAAGATATCCGCAAGGAACACCCCATTCTTAGACTCGATGATGACATGTTCATGTACATCATTGATGTTTGATTTATGCACAAAAAACAATAGGCACTAATTATTTTAGGTCCTATCATTCACTTTGGTTTAGGCACTTCGACCTTAGCCAAACACCCCCACATTTCCAAGAATCTGTAGGTAAACCACAACTCATACGGGGTGTCATCCTTCTTCACTGAAGGGATCTCAGTCAGAATGAATTTTGCTGAGAGGGCAGCTCCCCCCACAAGTTCTGAGGTATACCCGAACTTAACAACATAGCATTCATCCTCTCTTAAAGAGTTCGGTTCTTGCACGTAGCAATACCACTTGATTTAGGTGTGTATGGTGTAGTTGTTTGATGAATGATGCCGGGCCCTTAGCAAGACTCATGAAACAATACATCATATCCACCGCTACAATCACTACGGATACATCTCATCCATTTACAATGTTTATTTGCACCTTCATTCTGACAACCCACAAGGCATCACGAGCCTTATCACAATATTCGGTGCTATAGTCAGTAACCTCTAGTTAACACGAATCTAGAGGTTCTGTGTTCCTTTCTACCGATCAAACGGTGAGTTAGCCAACATGGCTTCAACACATACTAGACACTTGTGATTAGGATCAAATTCCAAATTTGGTAACAACACCATGTTCATCAATGGACGAACGAATTTGAAGTTTCCAAGTCCTAGTCCAGTGTCACAAGCATGATTACTCTAGCATGTAAGCGGATCTTAAAGCCAATCTCAATGGCTATATACGGAGCATCACTTTGTGCTCAATGAGGCAGCTTTCACTTTGTCGATATCTTTAGTCAATTCGGTTTGATCATTCAAACCATCGTTCGTTGCACCACCGAACTTCTCCATCCAAGGGATGAGATTAACCGGTCACTGGAGCTACTTCTAGTGCTACTATAGGCACCTACACTGGTGTCACAAAAGACACAATCACATTTGGATTCACCTCGACCTATTCTTTAATTTTTGTTCAACAACAGAAGATCAATAAAGTTTGAATACCCGTGAGTACTTAAACAAATCAAAGTATTAGATCCTTAATACCAAATCAAGAGAGTATTCACGAATAAATGTTTCAAGTTTCTAAATAACTACCAAATTAAAACAGTTTGTTTTTTCAAACAAATCCCCAATATTCCACACATGTTAAATGAACATGTTGCTGCCTTTCTACATATCTGTTAAATGATCATTCATTGACCAAAACATAATTTATTAGGATGGCAATCAAATAAAACCTCTCCACCACTCAGGTTTATATGCGCAACAGATCAATGAAAGTCACTTTATGTAAAACGGGTATGATCAATCAATTAGGAGACAGAAAAACAAGAATTTATCCTTGTTACATGTAATATATTGTTCTATATTACGTAAAGTCAAGAAGAATGGTGGCCGCCATAATCAGTACCTTTCCAAATTAACTCAAAGATAACAATGTATCTAACTTCATTACACAAGTTCAAATTGAACTACTGACCTCATGAGAAATTGAGCTTCATGCTGATCATAGAACATTCATGTTCATCAAAGCTTCATTTGTTGAGTAATTTAGAAACACACCCAGCCACAAAATTGCTTAGAATAACTACGACTAGATTAAAGTCAACACTGAAAGCAGCCAAAATATTATTCAACCACTTTAAGTAATCTTCAAGATACTTCATATTCAATTTTAAGCAAATAATTAGTAAGATCCTTTTACTGTGAGTGGAACAGCATCGATTCAGAGTATTAACATATCAAATATGTGTAGATCTCCAATTTCCTAACAGTAATTGAATCGGTTGCTCCTTTTTTATTTTTATTTTTATATTTTTTTTTATTTTCTTTTTTCCTTTCCCGTAGCATGTATCATTGTATCTATATGTAAAAGAGTAGGCTCAACAGCCTTCTACAAAATTAACAAAGCTACGACACAAAAACCAAATTAACAAGGCTCAAAGACAAGCTTTCAAAAGCAAGAAAGATTTCCAAAAATACGGCTATCTACACCTAGCATGCATATCATAATTCTGAGCCCGTCGAAGCATTATAACATGTAAGGTTTGCATCTCAAAAGGGACTATTCAGCATCATCTTACATCCAACATAATGATAACCAGGTCTATAAAGTAATAGGTTCAACACAATCCTACAACACTCTAATCCAATTGTCTTAAGCTTGTTGGGATAGGTGTATCGTGTGTGGAGCGATTTATGGAACAGATCCGTGATTACCGGGAATTAATTACGGATTATTTATTAGAAAATAAATAACTCGATTTTTTTTATTAATTTACTATGTAGATTGATGCTGCTGGATAATGCACCACCAATGAAATGGGGTCACGTGTAATCTAAGGGTGTGCTGTGAGAGATCGAATGGCTATTACTTGATGGAAAGGTAATGTTTTTGGGTGTTTAATGGCTGAGTCCAAGAATGTATCTTGGATTGCCTATGTATCCTGTTATAATGTCCAGGAATCAAGCCTTACGTAATTCCTGGAATGATGTATTTATAGGCACATGTCCTTCTTCTGCCCTAAACTAGGGGCGGTTTGGTATATTGACACAAATACCCCTAAATGGGCCTTGCCTCCTTGCCCAAGTAACCTGCTGAAAACGGGCCGAAGAGCCTAGTCTGGGGTCTAAGGTATCGGGTCGATGGACACCGACGTGGGTGTTCGAGTTCGGACAGTTGTGGAATTTCCTCTGAGCCTCGGTCTTCACTGGTGCGTCTCGTATCAATCCGAGGTGGATCACAGACTTTTCCACCTGCCAGCTGGACCTATCAGATAATTCCACGTGGAGGAGTGAATCCCGGCATCGTCATAGATCTAACAAGTTAAAGCAACTACAGTGTAGATCTAATAGCTTAACACAAGTATACGATAGATCTAACAATTAAACTATCACTGTATAGACCTGACTTGAAAGTAAAGGAAAGAAAATAAAGTGCGATGCATAAATAAATGACAAACCGAGGCGAGTATGAAACTCTTTCCTTAAGACAAATTGCTCCGGTTCTTTATATTGCGGAGAGGAGGAGCCAATGCTTGAATCTGATTGGCCGAAACACATCATCAAACTTTTCCCCTTGGAAAATTAACGGCCGACTTTTCCCTCAAGAAAATCATCTAGGCCGCCCCATTTACTCCACACGCATGTTGGGATAAAAATCCCCCAAATTGATTGGTCGGATGACGCATCTTTAAATTCTGATTGGTCGGATGAATCAATCACACGAATTCTTAAATTATGATTGGTCGGATGACTCAATCACATGCCAAAAAACAAAATTAATTTTTGGCTAATTTCATAAAGAAATTTTGTCCAAGAAATTAATATCAACAACCGAGCCGGACCGACGGCGGCGGCGCGTGCGCGTGTGGAATAATCTAAGTCCTCCCTCCTGCACAAAAGTGTCTTGCCCCTTGGGGCACATTTATAAGAGAATACGCTAGCTCTTATTACTTGAGCTCACAAGCCTCAAGTTACCTATGTGGGAGAATGGGGTGAGGTCCTCCCTTCAACTCCCATCTCCTACATATTTTCTACCAACTTTAGCCACTAATTTCTCATTCACCCGACATCCGAATCGAAGTGATTCAAAGCCTATCATCAACTACTCCGTATGGAGTATTTAATGATATCATTAACTCTCGATGACATACATCGTAGTCTATTCAGTGAATCGCGCTAAAATTGACTGTTCAACCCTTTAAAAGGGCTTTTTCTCCAACATTTGATTGCCCCACTTGATGAGGTTATGGTTCTTATGGCTAAAGGTTCTTGTAAACACTGCATATATTGTACACTTTTTCTCCTCCCCTTAACGAACAAGGATACGTAGTTATACATGTTCTTGGCTTTACCTGTACATGGGATAGTAAGATTTCGTTTATGATGCTGCTCACCTTAGAAGCTGTTGGTAAAATTAGTAGTGACGTACCGGTTTACTAATTTTTCTTAAAATTGAATAACATAAAATTGAAGAATGAAGGTGTTATTATAATTAATGATATAAGATGTATTTAACCTAAGATTTTGCTAAATAAAATAAAAAAAATTCCACTCTTCACGTGGACTTTTATATATACCAAGTTTCCAACCAAATCCTTCCGGCATCCATCCAAAACGCATAATATTTGCAATCTCGTGACAACATCATTTGATAGAACAAAGTTATATCGTGTTACGGTAAATCGAAAAGGCCTTTGATTTAGTTTTGCCAATTTGGCTATTTGAGGAGATCGAAGACAAACAAAATTATACTATATATTTTCAGCCGGCTTAAAGAGTTTACTGCTTTGAACAATTATGACTACATCATAAAATGAACAAGAATCATTATCTCTTAATCCGAAAAAATTACACTAAAATTTATACGATACATATAATTTGCCCCCCCTTAAATATTTTTTTTTTGCCTTGAAAAATTTTATTGCCCCCCTTACCCGAGATCCTGCGTCCGCCCCTGATACTGAAGAACGGCCAAAGAGTGCAAGATCATACAGCAGCAACACATATGCAGAGGCAACAAAAAAAAAAAAAAAAAAAATCAGAACTTAATGTAACAGGAAAACCCAAATAAGAAAGAATATATGATTATAAATAAACCTTTTATCCATGTAAAACCTCACATTCTAAGTACACAATACAATGGGTGGAACTTTATTTATGATAGATATCGAAGCTCCTTAGAATTTAAAACCGAAGAAACAGTTTAAACCAACCTTCCTGCCAAGTTTAACTACCAAACGTGAACGATGATTACCTCAATGAACTTTACTCTTGATCAATCTCCAAAAAAATGCGCAACTTGTAGTCCTATCAATGGATATTAGTGGCACATGACCCTGCTGAAAATTGTCAAAATTGAATCGAATTAGAAACAGGCATTAATTTTTAAGAGTATTAAACCAAGAGCAAGAAGCGACATACAGATGTAGGCGTAAAGCTCGGAACTTTTGGAAACAGGGGATATTATCCCTTTTTCTTGTTCTGCAGCAGCCTGTAAAGTGAGATGATCACCCCATTCTCTCAGCCTAGACAGCACATCAATTTTTGTGAATTACATATGGGATATCATAAGACTACAAAAATCAAAGTCTATCAGGGCACCATGCGGAAAACCGTCTTCCAAACAGTTAGTTAAGTAGATAGTCTATATTCGACCTCTATGAAGTTGGAGTGCACATACCGGACCTTTTGAAAGTCGGTTTTCAGCATGATGTATGTCTGATATATAGTGGGAGGAAAAGCATGGCTACATGTGTTTACATAATTACATCACCTTCAGTTTTTTATCATTGCTAATAAATTCTGGCAAATTTGTATTCTAAGCATTCAAAAAGTGCATGTTAATTGCAGAAAGAACGAAAAAAATCATCTTAAAGAAGATTCATAAAACAAGATCAATACTCGCACTTATTGATGATCTAAAGACTTTTTACAGTAAAAGGAAGAATTAAGGACATATGGATATGGTAATGGCAGCCGTAAAGCATTTTCACATTAATTACCTCTTGTCGCGAATGATTCGAACATCTCTAATTCGGCTAATTCCCCTTCACTAAGCAAAAAGCATAAACCAGCAACAGACGGTTCTGATTGTAACCAACTGTAAAGGTAACCAGATACTTTGGATTGTTAGGTAAATCCTGCAGAAGCAACTTTCCACTCTAAGTACTTGATTAACGATATTCAAAAGGTATCTCTACATTTTATCATTTTCAATTAGTTGGTCAATTTGTTACCAAAAAAAATAGATAGATGAGGGGTTAAAATGTTACAATGACGATAATAAAAAAAAACAATACTTGGAATAAACACTTACATCCTTGAGGTTACCCCATAATCAATTTAGATAGATGTCTGATTCGTTTGCAATAATAAGAGGAGGCAATCTTTCGGCACTTCTCGGGTTTGAAGGTTCACAAATCTGCATTATCTTACCAGAGAAACAGAGTGAAATGGTTATTTACCATTTATAACAGGAAACAGAACGAAATTAAAACAAAAGCAGAAGAAAAGAAATAGATATACATTGAAAACGGAAACTTCAATCTTAATAATGATTACAGAGGATAAAAGATTATAACCTCGGATTATTGCTCGGGGTACGATCATACCCTATGATCTTGTCACGAAAAAAAAAAACTAAGCCTTTCATGTATTCCAGTTCACTTTTGCTGTGACCGACGACTTTGGCAGAACACACAAGAATGCTGCCCCGAATCATCGAATTGCATCATTTTAGAACCTTTAAAAAAAAAAACAGAAAATCAAAAGATACTAAAATAGTATGGCCTTATATGGGAACAAATCCTCCATAATTAACAAGTAAAAGTGAAAGATCTAAGTGATGATGCCGAAAAAGTCATCAATAAGATTGAGTGGATGTAACGGTTGATATCTGGCTATGAAGAGTGTATGGAAGTGGTGGTGCTCGGCGGTGAAAGTGATGGTGCTCAAGAACAAGATGAAGATCTTCAAGAGAAAGATGAGGGGTGTTTGGTGTTTTTGTGTTTATGATCTGAGCTCAAGAGGTCGCCACGCACCACTGTAAGGGATCAAGTCATGCGTATTTCTGGGAATGAAGTCTCCCCTCCTTTGTGATGGAGGTAATATGGGTATTTATAGAGGCTTGGAGCTGGCCAGTTGGTGAGAGCATGACAACTGGCGGGTGCGGGAAGGTCGCGAGCCTTGAGGACCTAGTGGCCTAAAAGCCTTGGCGAGCTGAAAACCTGACGGCCTGAGGGCCTCGTGGCCTGATGGCCTTGTGGTCTGGAGGTCATAGCTTGTCTTGTCTTTATGTCAGCGGCTCTGGTCTTTGGCGGACCTAATGACCTGGGGTTCACGGGACGGCCCCTTTGTCTGATAGCTTCGCATAGGACCAAAGGCTTTGAGCGTGGCCGACGCCTTGCGAGTTCGTGGATTGTGATGGACGGTGGCTTAATCCACTGTTTAAGGGGTCAGATGGACCCGAATAAGGATCCGTGGGCTGAATTAAAATTTAGGTATATCAATGGACCCCTACTCCGTGCCTTAAGCATTTGCTTGAAATGTTTGGCGGGGAGTAAAGTCTGTTTGCGGATCTGTTGCCATGAAACACTGTGATGGCAAGCTATAGTGGCGGATCACCTGTTAACTTTGCCTAAATTCCGTACTCAAAGTAGGTCCTTCCATGGCTTGTGCGTCGTTGATCGACGTCGCCTGGTGGCTTATGTCATGAATTGACTCGCTTTTGTGGCTTTTGCATCGTGAATCGACTTAGCCTTTGGTGGCTTGAGAGCCTTTGGTCATATAGAAGGTTCGCTCGAAGGCGAGTTCCAAATATGATGCCGAGCTAAAGTCGGTCTTATAGAAGGCTCGCTCGAAGGCGAGTTCCAATTATGATGCCGAGCCAAAGTCGGCCTTATAGAAGGCTCGCTCGAAGGCGAGTTTCAAATATGATGAAGAGCTGAAGTCGGTCTTATAGAAGGCTTTAAGTGGCAATTAAAACCTGAGCCTTTTAGTGGCAGATAGCCTTAGCTTTTTGTTGGTCGTATGTGGCGGATCGCTTTAACCTTTTGTGTGGCTTTCAGTGGCGGGTCGCCTTAGCCTTTGGGACAGCGCTATTAAGAGGACGGTATTTTGGTGCCGTTCTATCAAGCGTACGGTCTTTTGGTGCCGCACTATTAAGCGGACGGTCTGACGGTTCCGCGATATTAAACGGACGGTCTTATTGTGCCGCGCTACTAAGTGGACGGTCTTTTGGTGCCGCGCTATGAAGCGGACGATCTTATGGTGTTGCGCTATTAAACGGACAGTATTTTGGTGCCGCGCTATTAAGGGGACGGTCAAATGGTGCCGCACTATTAAGCGGACGGTGTTTTGGTGCCGCGCTATTAAGCGGTCGGTCTTATGGTGCCGAGCTATTAAGTGGAAGGTCTTTTGGTGCTGCACTATTAAAGCGAACGGTCTTATGGTGGCTTTAAATGGAAATTAACCTTAGCCTTTTGAAGGTCATATGGGGCGGATAGCCTTGACCTTTTGTAGTCGTATTTGGGCGGAGTGCCTTAACTTTTGATTAGCGAATCGCCTTAGCCTTTTGAGGGTCATATGGGGCGGATAGCCTTGACCTTTTTTGTGGGCTATAATGCCTCTTTGTGACGCGCTATTAAGCGGACAAACTTGTTGTTGGTGAAGAGAAAATTCATTTTGATGACGAGTTGATCTTTGGAGAGTTTCGAAAATAAGAAGGCTGATCCCACCATTTTTGGTAGAGAGTGTTCCAAAAATAAGATAGCTCGTCCCGCCACTTTAGGACAGGAGAGTTCAAAAAATAAGAAGTGTAATCACTTAAGTTGTAGAAATAAAACCCGATGAGAGCTTGTATTTTGAGAGCTCTTAACTCGAGAGCTTGAGGCTCGTAACCTAAAGAGATTAAGAGCTCGTAACTTGGAGAGCTTGAGGGCTCGTTTTGGGTTGCTCATTTCAGCGGCCCCAATGATTTTTTCAAGTGTTTTTGAGTTTGTATCTTTATTTTTGCTCAAAATATTCCCATTTTTCAAGTCCGTAGTTTGGGTCCGGTAGCCGGAATATGTGGGCATACGGCCCCATGTTTTTGGTGAGGTTAAGGGTGTTGAGTATCGAGCTCACCAAAAATAACTGAATCGTAAAAATTGGACTTATTGTTGTTGGATCTTCAATTTGAATTAAAATTTTCCATCTGCGCCCCCTTGTTTCAAGCAAGGTTGAGGGCAAACTTGGTTGAAATAAGTGTTGAGTCTATGCAATCATATGCCTGTTTGAAAATTTCCACTCTCGGCCCCCTTGATTTAGACAAGATTGAGATCGCGAGTAACTTGTCTAGAGAGATTGTAAATAGGGAGCTCGTTGTTGGAGAGCTCGTAATAAGAGAGCTCGTTGATAGAGAGCTTATAATAAGAGTGCTTATTGATAGAGAGCTTATAATAAGATAGCTTGTTGATAGAGAGCTTATAATAAGAGGGCTCGTGTCTGGCGGCCTCACATCTGGCGGCCTCATATCCGGCGAGCTCGTGTTGAGAGAGCTTGAGGGCTCATGCTTGGAGAGCTCATAATTGGTGGGCTCGTAATCTTATCAACTCTTGTGGCCTTGGCTTTTTTCAAATTTCCCTCTGTTTGTAATAATCTTTATTTTTCCGCACCTAACCCGTGGCCGCTGTATTGGGCTTTGAATGCATGTTTGCTTCATTTTTTGTAATGATTTTGCCCAAGTATTTTTGAGCTTGCACCTTTAATTTTAATGCCGGCGCATCTGATAAAGAGTTGTCGGATTCCACATTGACTGCGGTCGAATACATGGACAAAAAGGGAGCGTTTGGACATGTGTTAGTATTTTGGCCCTAACTTTCGGCCCTGATGTCCGTTTTGCGCGCAGGACCCTATTTTGGCGGTTCATGGCCGTTTCGAAGCCAAAATCAGCTGCTTTCCCTTCCATTTCGGGCATCAAAAACTTTTGCACAATTTTCACATTTTTCTTATTTTATTTACGAATTCAATAAAGATCCGATTCCGGATTCGCTCATTTAGGAAAGTCCGTGATTTCTGCATCTTGATAACGCGCTAAAATATCTCATCTTTTTCGAATCCGTTATTTGGGTCCTACGTATTCATATATATATATATATATATATATATATATATATATATATATATATATATATACACATATTGTTAGGTGTAGTGCCGAAAGACAATTTGTGTAAATGTTTTTGATAATGGATAATGTAATTTATCTCACCTTATTACTTGCTTTGTACTTGTAAGTAATACATCACCGCAAACCCTAAAGTATATCAAGATGTAACCGCTTAACTCGATGTATGGCATGCACGTGAGGATAGAGTTAGTGGTGATATCTCAAAAGCTGATTAGTCCGTGGTGAACTTAATCGAGTTTAGGGTCTCATGATTAAAACACCAATAATGCGCCCAGAACACCTTAGGGTGTGATAGTCTTATCCGGAGTATCGGTAAAGGATACCTAAGTGGGGCATTTATATATGATGGCATTCATATAGGACTGGACCGATTTAATAAGGGTTTCTCGATATAATTCTGTAATCGAGAAAACTTATTAATCATTAGATGATCATATATGGATTGACCTTAATCCTGAGGTGATCACAGGGTACTGCTTGTCTCGGGGTAGTGTTTGATGTGTTAGTTAAGGATCACTTTGATATATGATCTGAGTCACTTCTCGTTGGCACTATTCCCTGATGAGTGAGTAGTTCTGTGTTTCACAGACACGGAATCAATTCCTTCCCGCGGGAAGTAGAGAGACAGTCCCCTTATTTGTTAGCCCTAAGAAAATGATCGATCCCGGGAGTTCATATTAGACTAATTAGCTACTAGTCCGGTATGTGAACTAATTGATCACTAGGGGGTTAATGGTAAATAATGATAAGATATTTTGAGTCGGGTTTACAGAGACTTCCTACTCAGAATGGACAGTCTATGGAGGGTTAGTCCGTATGTAATGATTATATCAATAGACGCTTATTTACTTATAGGATTGAGTGTAAGTATATATCTATAATTGGTAGAGTTCAGTTTCGGGTTTATGGTGGCGTAATCCCGGAATTAATAATTTAAGTGTAAATATTCTGTTCGATGAATATTTTACTTAATTTATTAGAGCTACTCTAGTTATAGGTCCATGGTCCCAACGTGGCTTCTATAATACGAGTATTTTCTTGTTATTGGGCCTCGGTGATAATTAATTGGTGGGCCAATTAATTGATATCTGAAATATTATTTAGTTGGGTTAAATAATATAATACATGAAAAAGACATTTTACATGGGCCTAAAACCCTAAGGTGTGGCGCCTCCTCTCATAAAATGCAAGAATTGATTTTCTTGTGTGATTAATTTTTACATGGTAAGTAATTAATTAATAAAAGATAATTGATTTGTAATTGATTGATTGATTAATCACAATCGTTATAAATGGAATTATCTTTTATTGTGATTTATTTTTAATTATTTATTTAATTAATTAGAAACTTGGAGGCCAAGGATTTACCTTCCTATATAAAGAGAGTTCTTCCAAGACATATGAGAGATGAAATTTTCGACATACACACATAAAAAAGAGAGAAAAACTTGTTTTTTGTCTTGAGTTTTTGGTTGAAGAAAAACTTAGGTTTTTTCTTGATGCATATCAAGGAGGTTTCAATTCCAAGGATTGGTGTCCACCAACCGCCGTTGGGAGAACACGTTGGAAGATTGTGGCTACTCATCCAACTATTGGTATGTAGATCTAAACCCCCTTTTAGGAAGTTTAGATCATTTATTTATGATATGTAGTTTATAGATCGTGATCCATCCGCTGCGCAAAAATCTGTTTTGCACAGATCTGAGCTCCTACATCCTTTATGTGGTATCGGAGTCAGGTTCCACGATCTATGAACTATATTCATAGATAAACGATTTAAAAGAAGTGAAATTGCATGTAGATATTTATTTTAAAATATGCATATGTGATTGGTTGTTGTGGTTGAAGAGATGGATTGGGGTTGGCACTGTTTACCCGTTAGATCTATTGTAAACTCATATAAATTCGTTATATGAGTATAGGAAATTTTGTAATTTATTTCTTGATACAATTTTAAATTTCCTAGAAATAGATCTGTTTTATTGATGTTCGGTTTTTCTATTTTTCCCATTGTTTGAGCCGTTGAAACGACAATCTCTCTGGTCAGAATAAAGATCAAAAGTTGATGAACGAGACCTCAAAATTTGGTGTCGATCGGAGTCCATCTCGATATCATATCGCTGCAATAAAGTTTCTAGAATGTAGAAAAAAGCACAAGAGCCATAAAAACCTAGCTGTGAGTTCGTCGAATTTCTGGAAGAGTTTGGAACGTTGAGACTAAGCTCCAACCGTTCAGATTGACTAACATGGAGTTATGAACAAGCCCTAAAAATTTCAGGTCGATCGGGTTTTGTCTCGATGCCCGATCGGCTCGGAAGACACTTCGCCGCTTGCGCATTATAAGCAGATGCAGCGGTTGGATCGGCGGATTTCTGGAGAAAATTCGGCAATCGAAACTCGGATCCAACCATCCATATTGAAGAAGGAGGAGTGACGAATAGGCCCACAAAGTTTCATGACAATCAGAGTTCGTTTGGATTTCCGATCATCGATGAAAAGGATCAGCAGCAGATTGTATTAGAAACTAGTAAACCCTAGTTAGGGTTTATTTATTTATTTTCTAATAGGTTAGATACGGGGGTGCCAACGGTCCATCTTGATGTTTATTTTCCGCACTAGTATGTATGCTTAGAATGTATGCGTAGAACCGGAAAATTGCCATGACATGCATCGTATCATGAATTCCACTCCATATGTATATACATGTAGAAATTAATTCGAGGAATTAGTTAGGCATGTATACAACACGCGATTAGTTTTAATTAATTGTATGATATTAATTAGAAACTAATTAGGGAAACCGAGGATTCCGGGTTTTGTCAATCGTCATGGTTAGGTGAAGGATTCTCGGTGAATCCCACCTTGCGAAAGCATAGGGAGTAAAATCCCGAAACCTCGACGAGATTGTGTTTTTTGTCCGTAGTGTCTACGTGAAAGTTTGATGTTAAGGGATTGAATAATTATGGGCGAATATGGTTCGAAAGTGGTCAAACATTGGATGGGTGGTCAACTGAGCCACGGTTCGATCGACTTAACCCTCCACGTGTGGCGTTTGCACGGGGGCCCGACAAGGCTGAGCTATCCAACGAGCGACTACGGCTCAACGGAGCTCCCCTAGCCCTGATCCGTCCGACGGCCACATATGTTCCAACGAATAGGTCGGGTGGGCTAGCCTACATAACCGACACCATTCGGGCCCATGATTTATTGTTCC
The DNA here is from genome assembly GCA_026214975.1 of Gentiana macrophylla. Lineage (NCBI taxonomy): Eukaryota > Viridiplantae > Streptophyta > Magnoliopsida > Gentianales > Gentianaceae > Gentiana > Gentiana macrophylla. The sequence goes on along the minus strand of JAOBSW010000399.1, from coordinate 75,261 downwards.
TTAAAGATACATCAAGTCCAAAAACGAAATCAATAAACCCACCACATTTTCAAAAATACTGAGTGGTAGCGGGGAAGGCGACAGCCGACCCCACGGCCTCTACTCTTGACACAAGCAATGTGAGAGAATGGTGACGCCTCGTGCCGGCCTGGGACCGGCCTCCCTAAGGAAGGCCTTCACCGCTATCAAAATTCAAGGCTTTGGTCTCCGAAAGGATAGGATTTTGGGTACTCGCCGGGTCACTGACCGACCCTAAGGCGGCACACTCGGGGTCTACCTAAAAATATGAAACAGTAGATTACACTCATTATGGGTATTTTTGGTAATGCCTTGGCTGAAAAAGAAAGGTAATCGAGGATTAAAATTGGATGTTCGATTCCATTTAATCATCGAGAGAGTTGATCTCAATTTAGTCGTCACCTCTTTGACCTACCCTAAGGTGGCACTCAGGTGTGAGACTAAATCCTTGGAACGGTAGGATAGACTATGCATTAGTTTATAGTTCCTAAAATCAATTAGTAGTGTATAATTTGGATTTATTTTCTGTCAATTTATTTACAACAATTTATATATCTCTATAGGGTACTAGACTGCTAGTGTATGTTTTAAATTGACTAGTAACGACTTCGTTAAAAGTGATAAGTAACTAGAACGTTGTACTTATTAATCATACATGCGATTAATCTTTCAGAAGTGATATTTCTCTTGAGCCTTCAAGACTTAAGTGACGTAAATAAATATGTCACTGCTGTCACTCGTGTTGAACGTGAGACAACCGTAGTTAGATTAAAAGATGGTTGGGACGGTAAAGTTCTTCTAGTGAATTTTTAATTGTGTAGTGACTACACGAGAAATTTTCTAATAGAAAAATTGGAGAATCATAAATTAAAGTGTTGCTAGTTAGACGGTATTTGGAACCGATAAACTAGTGGGAGCATTAATCTTATGTTTTTGTTGTTTTTCTGATTTATTAGAAAATTAGTCCCACTGGGTAACGCTTTCATTACACATCCCACAGTTCACGAGTAGTGTCTACTCAAACGAACTGCTTGTTCAAGACTTTTTCCTTTTAAGGAAAGTCAAGAAAGGAAAATCATCTAAACTAAGTTTGAGGCTAAACCGAATTATTAATTAAAGAAAGTAGAGGATAAGGAAAGTGATTTTGGATCACTAACCAATGAATCCTTAGCGACTTTCTTAACCGAGTAACTCGACTCAGGAGCTAAGTTCTTTGGAAGAACAAGGAATCTTTGCATTAACGATTAATAGAGTAGACAACGGGCAGTAATTTCAGCTAGAATAGTGGGAGTGGTATGAACTTTGGATTCGATCCTTGAAATCATGGAAAAATTATTTTTCTGTTTTCAGATTCGTTGGAACAAATGGATTTTCTTTCAACTCGACATATTGTTGCCTCATATAAAGTGAATATGACATTTGTAGTACGAATCCGAGACTCGGACTTTTGTTTGATAAAGTCAGAACCACTAAGAAATGCTGAAAAGGTATTTGTAACACGTCTTAAACTATTATAGGCGAACGGTTTCCGTATTCAGAGATAAGACCTAACGACTGGCTAACGACTGGCTAAGGGTGATTCCTATCTCCAGTCTCAGAACACTGTCTCATAGGAACAATGACTAAGCTTCCTTTCAATTGGGAAAGGGTAATAGATCTGAAGAAGTAACGTAGCTTGTTCATAATGACCTTCGGGGTCTAGTGAGAGATACAAGCTAATGGGAGTTTTTGAGTGGTGACATTTTGTTTGATAACTACTCAAAACACGGTTTAGTTTATCTAAAGAATACGAGGAGGAGTCTCTGATTTTAGTAGAGAATTGAGTATTCCATACTCATAAATTGGCTATCACATAGTCTTGGGATTGATGCTCGGCCTGCCTCCTAGTGAAATGTTTTTCACTGAGGAAGAAACCATAGACTTGCCCTATATAGTTATTGATGTGCTACAATACACTGCTAAACTCGATTAAGATAATTGGTTGCAAAATAACGGTTAACATTATTATGTAAACCGAGAAGTCTACCTAGAAGATGCTAGTGAATTTATGGATAAGGAATGAATTTGGTTCACACCACTTCCGTAAATGTAGGCATTTAGCACTTAATGCTTGAAGGTAGGACTGGAGATTTTGCGCATACGTTCAGATTGTGACTGTTCGTGAAATATCTTAATGTGACGAGTGAAGTTTGGTTATAAGATTCATGAGATCAGAAAGTGACGGTTAAACTATCACAAGCCTTCTGATAGAATCTATAAGTAACAGCCTTAAACCTTGGAGTACGGTTACCCAAAGGTAGTCACTATCTGATTTAATCAGACCACGTCCAACATAGGTTGTTGGTAATTACACTGATAAATACTACTAGATCAGAATGTCAATCCACCCAAAACACAAAGGGGAGTATGGTTTAACCGTTGACCCATTGTGGTTTTGTGGACTTCTGATCTATTTGGGGTGATTGATAACCTATGGCTCTTGGTGGGTCAGTATAGGATTCTCGATCATAGAGGTTGGTTTGAAAGCCTTAACCCTGTGAATGGAGTTTTGGTACTCCAATCTTGTTCGACCTCTTGTAGAACCACCTGAGTGTCTCAGGCCTAGTGGGAGCAATTGGATCTACATGGAAAAGAGTCGAATGAATAGGAAAGTTTAAACTTTTAGTGCAAAGCTGAGTGGTCTAGGGGTGGTTCCCTGACAAGTAGAGAGTTAACCAGACCTTGAACTCTCTCACCACTCAGTCTTTCTAGATTTCATTAGAAAGCAGAAAATAGGGGCGATTCCCTGAGACTTTCTTGCCGAAAAATGGAGTCTGGATTCATTCGGAACAGAAGGGTCTTGGTTAGAAAAAATGGCAGGATGACTGCCGGGGCTCATATCCTTTGTGGATTTAAGATAACCTCTCGGTCATTTAAAGTCACATGTTTTAAAATATGTGGACTTGACCAGAATATTGATAAGTCTTTCGTAGACCGGATATCAATATTGGTAAAGTAGTAGTATTAGTGTTCATGAATGATAACACTGCAACGGTTGGAAACAACATGGGTGTGCTATCTAAAGTCGGAAACTGACACGCCATGATTCTCTGGATGAGAGAATTGGACTATATTCTAAGAATTTGATTCGGTCAAATTCACAAGAATGAGTCATTGGCTATCCCATCCGTCTTATTGGTTAAGATGATCTTTCATATACATATGCAACATTCAATGAGAGTAGTCCTACCCTACCTCTCAGGAATGATTCTCTAAATCTTCGGATAAAGAGAAAATGGGATAGAGTCTCTCTTGGATAACGGCAAGTCAGGTTATCACAAGTCAATAGTAGTCGAATCTCGGATTCGAGCATTGAATAGCGGTTTAGTACGTCCTCAAGTATCTTTGAAGAACGAGGAATAATGTGCTTGTATATTCGGGTGTAAACTTGAATATGGTTGACTACTGCTGATTCGACTTATAGTCGATTAAGGATGATTGTTGGGACGATCTCGGGCTCGATGTTTACTCATTGTGATGGAGCTATAGTCTGGAGAAATCCAGCACCGCCAATTCGACTTAAATTAATCGGATACGTAGCAGCTTTCGGAGCAGCTAGAGTGGCAATATAGCTTAAGAATTTCCTTCATGATCTGGGACTAATTCCAGGTCTGGTGAGCCGATATCACTTCATTGTGAAAACAGTAAAAAGATAGCTTAGAAGGATCTTCTCAGTCACTACAGGACAAAAGCATATTGAGAGAGAGTACCGCCTGATTAAATGGACCGGCGACGTTTCGATCCTAAAGATCGTCTCGAGCCGACAACCTAACTAATCAGTGTACCAATTCGAGTGCTTGGAGGGTACGGCATTAAGGGATATGTCTCATCTGCTTTTAGATCAAGTGGGAGAGTGTTGTGAATAAGATGAGAAAGGGTGTGCTCTAAAAACAATTGTTTCTTGTCATTTCGTGCAAGTGGGAGATTGTTAGGTGTAGTGCCCGAAAAACAATTTGTGTAATTTTTTTTGATAATGGATAACAAAATTTATCTCACCCTATTACTTGCTTTGTGCTTGTAAGTAATACATCTTTGCAAACCACTAAGTATATCAAGATGTAACCGCTTAACTCAGTGTATGGCATGCACGTGAGGATTGAGTTAGTGGTGATATACTGAAACTGTTAGTCCGTGGTGAACTTAATCAGAGTTTAGGGTCTTATGATTAAAACACCAATAAAGCGCCCAGAACACCTTAGGGTGTGATAGTCTTATCCGGACTGTCGGTAGAAGGTACCTAAATGGGGCATTTATATATGATGGCATTCATATATGACTGACAGATTTAATCTGGTTTCTCGATATAATTTCGTGTCGAAAACTTATTAAATCATTAGATGATCATATATGGATTGACCTTAATCTGAGGTGATCACGAGTACTTGCTTGTCTCGGGGTAGTGTTTGATGTGTTAGTTAAGGATCACTTTGATATGTGATCTGAGTCACTTCTCGTTGGCACTATTCCCTGATGAATGAGTAGTTCTGTGTTTCACAGACACGGAATCCATTCCTTCCTGCGGGAAGTAGAGAGACAGTCCCCTTATTTGTTAGCCCTAAGAAAATGATCGATCATGGGAGTTCATATTAGATTAATTAGCTACTAGTCCGGTATGTGAACTAATTGATCACTAGGGGGTTAATGGTAAATAAGGATAAGATATTTTGAGTCGGATTTATGGAGACTTCCCACTCAGAATGGACAGTCTATGGAGGGTTAGTCCGTATGTAATGATTATATCAATGGACGCTTATTTACTCATAGGATTGAGTGTAAGTATATATCTATAATTGGGTAGAGTTCAGTTTCGGGTTAATGGTGGCGTAATCCCGGAATTAATAATTTAAGTGTAAATATTACGCTCGATGAATATTTTACTTAATTTATTGGAGCTCTTGGTTATAGGTCCATGGTCCCCAACGTGGCTCTATAATACGAGTATTTTCTTGTTATTGGGCCTCATGATAATTAATTGGTGGGGCCAATTAATTGATATCTGAAAATATTATTTAGTTGGGCTAAATAATATAATACATAGAAAAGACATTTTATGTGGGCCTAAAACCCTAAGGTGTGGCGCCTCCCTCTCATAAAATGCAAGAATTGATTTTCTTGTGTGATTAATTATTTACTTGGTAAGTAATTAATTAATAAAAGATAATTGATTTGTAATAGATTGATTGATTAATCACAATCTTTTATAAATGAAATTATCTTTTATTGTGATTTCTTTTTAGTTATTTATTTAATTAATTAGAAACTTGGAGGCCAAGGATTTACTCTCCTATAGAAAGAGAGTTCTTCCAAGACATATGAGAGATGAAATTTTCGACATACACACATAAAATATAGAGAAAACTTGTTTCTTGTCTTGAGTTTCTGGTTGAAGAAAAACTTAGGTTTTTTCTTGATGCATATCAAGGAGGTTTCAATTCCAAGGATCGGTGTCCACCAACCGCCGTTTGGAGAACACGTTGGAAGATTGTGGCTACTCATCCAACTATTGGTAAGTAGATCTAAACCCCCTTGTAGGAAGTTTATATCCTTTATTTATGATATGTAGTTTATAGATCGTGATCCATCCGCTGCGCAAAGATCTGTTTTGCACAGATCTGAGCTCCTACATCCTATGAATTATATTCATAGATAAACGATTTAAAAGAAGTGGAATTGCATGTAGATATTTATTTTAAAATATGCATATGTGATTGGTTGTTGTGGTGAAGAGATGGATTGGGGTTGGCACTGTTTACCCGTTAGATCTATTGTAAACTCATATAAATTCGTTATATGAGTATAGGAAATTTTGTAATTTATTTCTTGATGCAATTTTAAATTTTCTAGAAATAGATCTGTTTTGTTTATGTTCTATTTTCTGTTTTTCCCGTTGCTTGAGCCGTTTAAACGACAATCCCTCTGGTCAGAATAAATATCAAAAGTTGATGAATGAGTCCTCAAAATTTGGTGTCGATCGGAGTCCGTTTCGATATCAGATCCCTGCAATAAAGTTTCTGCTGTAACAGAAAAGCACAGCAGCCATAAAAACCCTAGCTGTGAGTTCGTCAAATTTCTGGAAGAGTTTGGAACGTTGAGACTAAGCTCCGACCGTTCAGATTCACTAAAATGGAGTTATGAACAAGCCCTAAAAATTTCAGGTCGATCGGGTTTTGTCTCGATGCCCGATCGGCTCCGGGAAGACACTGCTGCGCCGCAGTTATAAACAGATGCAGCGGTTGGATCGGCGGATTTTTGGAGAAAATTGGGTCTTCGAAACTCGGATCCAACCGTCCATATTGAAGCAGGAGGAGTGAAGAACAGGCCCACAAAGTTTCATGACAATCAGAGTTCGTTTGGATGCCCGATCATCGATGCAACCGATCAGCAGCAGATTGTATTAGAAACAAGTAAACCCTAGTTAGGGTTTATTTATTTATTTTCTAATAGGTTAGATACGGGGGTGCCAACGGTCCATCTTGATGTTTATTTTCCGCACTAGTATGTTAGCTTAGAATGTATGCGTAGAACCGGAAAATTGCTATGACATGCATCATATCATGAATTCCACTCCATATGCATATACATGTAGAAATTAATTCGAGAAATTATTTAGGCATGTATACAACACGCGATTAGTTTTAATTAATTGTATGATATAAATTAGAAACTAATATGGGAAACCGAGGATTCCGGGTTTTGTCAATCGTCATGGTTAGGTGATGGATTCTCGGTGAATCCCACCTTGCGAAAGCCTAGGGAGTAAAATCCTGAAACCTCGATGAGATTGCGTTTTTTTGTCCGTAGTGTCTACGTGAAAGTTTGATGTTAAGGGATTAAACAATTATGGGCGAATATGGTTCGAAAGTGGTCATACCATGGATGGGTGGTCAACTGAGCCACGGCTCGATCGACTTAACCCTCCACGTGTGGCGTTTGCACGGGGGTCCGGCAAGGCTGAGCTATCCAACGAGCGACTATGGCTCAACGGAGCTCCCCTAGCCCTGATCCGTCCGACGGCCACATATGTTCCAACGAATAGGTCGGGTGGGCTAGCCCACATAACCGACACCATTCGGGCCCATGATTTATTGTTCCTTAAAGATACATTAAGTCCAAAAACGAAATCAGTAAACCCACCACTTTTTCAAAAATACAGAGTGGGAGCGGGGAAGGCGACAGCCGACCCCACGGCCTCTACTGTTGACACAAGCAATGTGAGAGAATGGTGACGCCTCGTGCCGGCCTGGGACCGGCCTTCCTAAGGAAGGCCTTCACCGCTATCAAAATTCAAGGCTTGGTCTCCGAAAGGATATGATTTTGGGTACTCATCGGGTCACTGACCGACCCTAAGGCGACACACTCGGGGTCTACCAAAAAATCTGAAACAGTAGATCACACTCATTATGGGTATTTTTGGTAATACATTGGCTGAAAAAGAAAGGTAATCGAGCATTATAATTGGATGTTCGATTCCATTTAATCATCGAGAGAGTTGATCTCAATTTAGTCGTCACCTCTTTGACCTACCCTAAGGTGGCCCTCAGGTGTGAGACTAAATCCTTGGAACGGTAGGATAGACTATACATTAGTTTATAGTTCCTAAAATCAATTAGTAGTGTATAATTTGGATTTATTTTCTGTCAATTTATTTACAACAATTTATATATCTCTATAGGGTACTAGACTGCTAGTGTATGTTTTAAATTGACTAGTAACGACTTCGTTAAAAGTGATAAGTAACTAGAACGTTGTACTTATTAATCATACATGCGATTAATCTTTCGGAAGAGATATTTCTCTTGAGCCTTCAAGACTTAAGTGACGTAAATAAATATGTCACAGCTGTCACTCGCGTTGAACGAGAGACAACTTCCGTAGTTAGATTAAAAGATGGTTGGGACGGTAAAATTCTTCTAGTGAATTTTTAATTGTGTAGTGACTACACGAGAAATTTTCTAATAGAAAAATTGGAGAATCATAAATTAAAGTGTTGCTAGTTAGACGGTATTTGGAACCGATAAACTAGTGGGAGCATTAATCTTATGTTTTTGTTGTTTTTCTGATTTATTAGAAAATTAGTCCCACTGGGTAACGCTTTCATTACACATCCCACAGTTCACGAGTAGTGTCTACTCAAACGAACTGCTAGTTCAAGACTATTTCCTTTTAAGGAAAGTCAAGAATGGGAAATCATCTAAACTAAGTTTGAGGCTAAACCGAAATATTAATTAAAGAAAGCAGAGGATAAGGAAAGTGATTTCAGATCACTAACCAATGAATCCTTAGCGACTTTCTTAACCGAGTAACTCGACTCAGGAGCTAAGTTCTTTGGAAGAACAAGGAAGCTTTGCATTAACGATTAATAGAGTAGACAACGGGCAGTAATTTCAGCTAGAATAGTGGGAGTGGTATGAACTTTGGATTCAATCCTTGAATATCATGGAAAATTTATTTTTCTGTTTTCAGATTCGTTGGAACAAATGGATTTTCTTTCAACTCGACATATTGTTGCCTCATAGAAAGTGAATATGACATTTGTAGTACGAATCCGAGACTCGGACTTTTGTTTGAAAAAGTCAGAACCATTAAGAAATGCTGAAAAGGTATATGTAACACGTCTTAAACTATTATAGGCGAACGGTTTCCGTATTCAAATAAACGATTATTCAAAATCTATTAATTAGTGCATATATCCTAGAGATAAGACCTAACGACTGGCTAAGGGTGATTCATATCTCCCAGTCTCGGAACACTGTCTCAAAGGAACAATGACTAAGCATCCTTTCAATTGGGAAAGAGTAATAGATCTGAAGAAGTAACGTATCTTGTTCATAATGACCTTCGGGGTCTAGTGAGAGATACAAGCTAATGGGAGTTTTTGAGTGGTGACATTTTGTCTAATAACTACTCGAAACACGGTTTAGTTTATCTAAAGAATACGAGGAGGAGTCTCTGATTTTAGCAGAGAATAGAGTATTCCATACTCAGAAATTGGCTATCACATAGTCTTGGGACTGATGCTCGGCTTGCCTCCTAGTGAAATGTTTTTCACCGAGGAAGAAACCATAGACTTGCCCTATATAGTTATTGATGTGCTACAACACACTGTTAAACTCGATTAAGATAATTGGTTGTAAAATAACGGTTAACATTATTATGTAAACCGAGAAGTCTACCTAGAAGATGCTAGTGAATTTATGGATAAGGAATGAATTCGGTTCACACCACTTCCGTAAATGTAGGCATTTAGCACTTAATGCTTGAAGGTAGGATTTGGAGATTTTATGCATACGTTCGATTGTATTTGTTAGTGAAATATCTTAATGTGACGAGTGAAGGTTGGTTATAAGATTCATGAGATCAGAAAGTGACGGTTAAACTGTCACAAGCCTTCTGATAGAATCTATAAGTAACAGCCTTAAACCTTGGAGTACGGTTACCCAAAGGTAGTCACTATCTGATTTAATCAGACCACATCCAACATCGGTTGTTGGTGCTTACACTGATAAATACTACTAGATCATAATGTCAATCCACCCAAAATGCAGTGAGAGTATGGTTTAACCGTTGACCCATTGTGGTTTTGTGGACTTTACAGTCTGCTGGGGTGATTGATAACCTATGGCTCTTGGTGGGCTGTATAGGATTCTGATCATCGAGGTTGGTTTGAAAGCCTTAACCCTGTGAATGGAGTTTTGGTACTCTAATTTTGTTCAGCCTCTTGTAGAACCACCTGAGTGTCTCAGGCCCAGTGAGAGCAATTGGATCTACATGGAAAAGAGTCGAATGAATAGGAAATTTTAAACTTTCAGTGCAAAGCTGAGTGGTCTAGGGGTGATTCCCTGACAAGTAGAGTGTTAACCAGACCTTGAACTCTCTCACCACTCAGTCTTGCTAGATTTCATTAGAAAGCAGAAAATAGGGGCGATTCCCTGAGACTTTCTTGCAAAAAAATGGAGTCTGGATTCATTCGGAACAGAAGGGTCTTGGTTAGAAAAAATGGCAGGATGACTGCCGGTGCTCATATCCTTTATGGATTCAAGATAACCTCTCGGTCATTTAAAGTCACATGTTTTAAAATATGTGGACTTGACCAGAATATTGATAAGTCTTTCGTAGACTGGATATCAATATTGGTAAAGTAGTAGTATTAGTGTTCATGAATGATAACACTGCAACAGTTGGAAACAACATGGGTGTGCTATCTGAAGTAGGAAACTGACACGCCAAGATTCTCTGGATGAGAGAATTGGACTATATTCTAAGAATTGGATTCGGTCAAATTCACAAGAATGAGTCATTGGCTATCCCATCCGTCTTATTGGTTAAGATGATCTTGCATATCGTATGCAACATTCAACGAGTAGTCCTACCCTACCTCTCGGGAATGATTCTCTAAATCTTCGGATAAAAGAAAATGGGATAGAGTCTCTCTTGGATAACGGCAAGTCGAGGTTATCACAAGTCAATAGTAGTCAAATCTCGGATTCGATCATTGAATAGCGGTTTAAGTACGTCCTCAAGTATCTTTGAAGAACGAGGAATAATGTGCTTGTATATTCGGGTGCAAACTTGAATATGGTTGACTACTAATCGATTCGACTTATAGTCGATTAAGGATGATCGTTGGGGCGATCTCGGGCTCGATGTTTACTCATTGTGATGGAGCTATAGTCGGAGAAATCCAAAGACCGCCAATTCGACTTTAATTAATCGGATACGTAGCAGCTTTCGGAGCAGATAAAGTGGCAATATAGCTTAGGAATTTACTTCATGATCTGGGACTAATTCTAGGTCTGGTGAGCCGATATCACTTTGTCACGGATTTTATCAACGGAAATCAAACAAGTAATAAAATTTATAAATCCGGTATTCCCCAAGTGTAGGGATCGTAGTATAGCGATTAATACCGGAGTCGGTCACAGGGAATCGGGGTATCTAGTTCATTAATTTTCCTAAGATTGTTACTATTATTATTAAAACCTAAAACGATAAAATAAACTGGACAGAGGATTGTCAGTCCAAAGCCAGGAAACGATAGTTGCGAACTTAAATCTAAAATATAAACTAGAAAGAAAACAATAAACAACTATGAAATTATGAAGATGATCATGGTGATTAAACAACGAACAAACAAATATTCCTCCAATCCCGCAACCCTTAATTTCCTCTCTAAAGTTATCTTGTGATGATTTAATTAAAGATGTGGTTCACCTATCAAAGGTATGAATTCCTACTCTCGTAGATAATTCGCCTATCAATCTCTCATCTCTCGATATATAAGATCGACGCTCTCAAAACAAGGTGTAAGATCTCTCAATCTAGCAACCTAGATATTCGACCTATCAACTCTCGTTATGTCAAGGTTAAAAATCCCATCTTTCCTATGGTGATCTAAGGTTTACACCGACTCTCGTCATACGGTAAACATCAATAAGCAATTCATCTTTCGATATTGATTGCATAGCACAAAAGCATAGGAAAAATACAACTTTAATCAAATTCACAAAACAAATCTAGATTGAAAATAAAGAACCTGCTGAAACGGATTCACAAGGTTTGAACAATTGCTCACCTCCAAGCATTCAAAGATAAAGCAAACAAAGCGAAATAGAAAAAAAAGCGAAGAAATAACAAGAAAAATCGCAACCCCAAACCTCCCTAGAAGCTGGGGGCCGCTTAGGTTTTCTCCTAATGATTGTGTATCAATAGGTCTCAATAATGTATGATTAGGGTTGGAATCCGCACTTCTATTTATAGGGAAAGTAAGTCGGTTTTCAGCATGTCGGCCGTGGACGCCCGTCCGGAATTGTGGATGCCCGTCCAGATGCCTTGGACTTGCTTCAGACGCCCGTCCACTCAGCGTCCAAACTCTCTAAATCAACTTTCTTCTCCTGGATGCTCGTCCACTTCTTCAGATGCCCGTCCACTCTGGACGGGGCTTGAACGAACATTCAGCTTGCTCAAAAATCGATCTTCTCATCTTTATCTTCAATCGATTTCATCTTTATCTCTTCTCCTCTTCATTAATCCGATTGTTAACCTCTTTTAATCCTCTTTTTGGTCGAAATTGTGTATCTACAATACATCAAACACATTGCAAAATGTAGTATCTTCCAAATCAATATAAAACCATCAATTTTACACATAAATCATACAATTTTGCAACTAACCCATTAAAAACATCACTCGCTCAATACTTCAATATAAAGCTCGATTTCTATGAAAAACATCCAGATATGGGGGAAATTGACATAAAATATATCCTTATAAAACGTATAAAATCACCCTTAACACACTTCATTGTGAAAACAGTGAAAAGATAGCTTAGAAGGATCTTCTCAGTCACTACAGGTCAACAGCATATTGAGAAAGAGTACCGCCGGATTAGATGGACCGGCGACATTTCGATCCTAAAGATCGTCTCGAGCCGACAACCTAAGGGATATGTCCCATCTTCTTTTAGAGCAAGTGGGAGAGTGTTTTGAATAAGATGAGAAAGGGTGTGCTCTAAAAACAATCGTTGCTTGTCATTTTGTGCAAGTGGGAGATTGTTAGGTGTAGTTCCCGAAAGACAAATTGTGTATTTTTTTTTGATAATGGATAACAGAAATTATCTCACCTTATTACTTGCTTTGTGCTTGTAAGTAATACACTGCTGCAAACCCTAAGTATATCAGTATGTAACCGCTTAACTCAGTGTATGGCAAGCACGTGAGGATTGAGTTAGTGGTGATATACTGAAACTGTTAGTCCATGGTGAACTTAATCAGAGTTTAGGGTCTCATGATTAAAATACCAATAATGTGCCCCGAACACCTTAGGGTGTGATAGTCTTATCCGGACTGTCGGTAGAGGTTACCTAAGTGGGGCATTTATATATGATGGCATTCATATAGGACTGGACCGATTTAATCTGGGTTTCTCGATATAATTCCGTAATCGAGAAAACTTATTAAATCATTAGATGATCATATATGGATTGACCTTAATCCTGAGGTGATCACATGGTACTGCTTGTCTCAGGGTAGTTTTGATGTGTTAGTTAAGGATCACTTTGATAATGTGATCTGAGTCACTTCTCGTTGGCACTATCCTCGATGAGTGAGTAGTTACGTGTTTCACGAACACGAATCCATTCCTTCCTGCGGGAAGTAGAGACGATCCCTTATTTGTTAGCCCTAAGAAAATGATCGATCCCGGGAGTTCATATTAGACTAATTAGCTACTAGTCCGGTATGTGAACTAATTGATCACTAGGGGGTAAATGGTAAATAAGGATAAGATATTTTGAGTCGGGTTTAGAGAGACTTCTCACTCAGAATGGACAGTCTATGGAGGTTAGTCCGTATGTAATGATTATATCAATGGACGCTTATTTACTCATAGGATTGAGTGTCAGTATATATCTATAATTGGTAGAGTTCAGTTTTGGGTTTATGGTGGCGTAATCCCGGAATTAATAATTTAAGTGTAAATATTCTGTTCGATGAATATTTTACTTAATATATTGGAGTTACTGGTTATAGGTTCATGGTCCCCAACGTGGCTCCAATAATACGAGTATTTTCTTGTTATTGGGCCTCAGTGATAATTAATTGGCTGGGCCAATTAATTGATATGTGAAATATTATTTAGTTGGTCTAAATAATATAATACACAGAAAAGACATTTTCTGTGGGCCTAAAACCCTAAGGTGTGGCGCCCCCCTCTCATAATATGCAAGAATTGATTTTATTGTGTGATTAATTATTTACTTGGTAAGTAATTAATTAATTAATAAAAGATAATTGATTTGTAATTGATTGATTGATTAATCACAATCTTTTATAAATGGAATTATCTTTTATTGTGATTTCTTTTTAATTATTTATTTGATTAATTAGAAACTTGGAGGCCAATGATTTACTCTCCTATATAAAGAGAGTTTTTCCAAGACATATGAGAGATGAAATTTTCGACATACACACATGAAATAGAGAGAAAAACTTGTTTCTTGTCTTGGGTTTCTGGTTGAAGAAAAACTTAGGTTTTTTCTTGATGCATATCAAGGAGGTTTCTATTCCAAGGATCGGTGTCCACCAACCGCCGTTTGGAGAACATGTTGGAAGATTGTGGCTACTCATCCAATTATTGGTAAGTAGATCTAAACCCCCTTGTAAGAAGTTTAGATCCTTTATTTATGATATGTAGTTTATAGATCGTGATCCATCCGCTGCGCAAAGATCTGTTTTGCATAGATCTGAGCTCCTACATCCTTCAGGCCCCCTCATTTTTGGCGAGGTCGATAACATTAAAGCATCGAACTTGCTAAAAATGACTGGACTGAATGTCTTACTTGTTTCTGATGAGATCGATGACTGAATCAAAAAAATCCGATGTACGGCCCCCTTGCTTCAAGCAAGACTGAGGCCGTTTTGCAGCGAGCTTGATTGAAATAGATGTCAAGATCAAAAACTTGGTGCCTGTTTTGAAATTTCCAATATCACGGCCTCTTGTTTGAGATCACAAGTAACTTGTCCGAGAGCTTGCAATGAGAGAGCTCGTTGTTGTAGAGATTGAGAGCTCATTCTAGCGAGCTCATATTGGCGGCCTCGCTCTGTTGGACTCATTAGGGTCGGCTTCTTGGTAGCCTTATTCTGGGCGGCCTCATTCTTGGCGGGCTCATAACTTGGAGAGCTTGAGAGCTCGTAACTCTGAGAGCTTGGGAGCCATTTGTGTTGTACTTTAGTTGGATTATTGGTGCCATTGCTGATGATTCTGAAATCCTAAGCAGGTATGCTGGATTTTATAAAGTGGTGCAAAGTGCAGGGGCAGCTGTTGCATGGCAAGTGGACACACATAAAGTTCCATTTCTTACGCAATTAATTATAAATTGCGGGCTAATGACAATATAGATGCTATGTTTAAGCCAGTGGTTAACTCATGACTCTTTCTTTCATTTTGTGCCTGCACCCAACATATAGACAGACAAAGAAAACAACTTTTCGTTTGTATCATATTATTACTTGATTGAGAAATGATTTGTCCATTACAAAATGAACTAGTGCATATTCTGTTGCATCAAAGTGTATGATCCGTTGGTTGATTGATAAAAACATCAGTATGATCAATCGTGTTAAAAAATATAAAATGAAAGATGCAGTGGACATTTATTGTAGATCTATCTTCGTCTATATAGCTTTACATAAAAAATGGTTAAACCCTAACCATGAGGGTCCCCACTCCCCCTGTCCCATGGGATGAGTGGAGAATGTTAATCAGGATACCGCCAGTAGCTCAGAATCGTTGGGCTTGCCTTTATTACGCAAGAGGGAATAAATCGCCTTTTGTGGGAATCAAACCTCTAACCTCCCGGTAGGTTGCACCACGCACCCAAGCCCCTTGCCAACTGGGTTATGTCCTGGGGACATCTATATAGCTTTACATAATTGTATGAAAGTGTGTATGAGCTCAATGAAGGACTAGTAATATACATAAAGTAACTACAAACATCATCATTTTCATTCAACTCGCATATTGAACCACCACTCAAAACCCCTATTCTACCATTTCGCCGCACACCCCGAACAAATAGGAGACGTGGGCCACAAGTCGGACATGAAAAAAATATGAAATCAGGTCTTTGTAGGGATCTGAATTTTTTTTCATAGTCTTTGGCCAACCCGTGCAAATTAACACAAGATCTAAACATGCCACGTGAAATTTCAAAAATAGCCAAACCTTGGTAACCACGTGTAAATTTGCATGTTGTTGGTCAAAGCCTGTGTAATTTTGCACGGCTTAGGTCCACAATGTGCAAATTTACACCTGTGGTTGGTGTGTCTGTCAAGAATTTCAAAATTGCACGGGGCGTGTCTCCAACCCGTGTTAATTTGCACATGGCGCAGAAAGCCCCGTGCGATTTGCACGTGGTTTCTCATTAAATCCGTAAACCAACTTGTACCTTCTTCTTCTTCACCTAATATCTTCTTTTTCACCCATTCTTCTCACAAAACCAACTTATGTCATAATATCTGCAAATTCGAAAAAAAAAAATCATCGTATCAACTGAACATTCTGGGGGCTATCACCCAACGGGAAATCAAACTACACCGATCTTGTTTCCTTAAACAAATGGGTAAATAATTTTACATAACATTTTGAATGAATAAGTTTCAATCTTGTTTTTGTTTTATTTGTATTCTTACACATCAATATGTGATTATGCCACTCAAAAAATATAGACGATTGACGAGGGTCGGATCAGCACCTTGACGGACTGTCTAGGCTATCAATCCTTACCGGCAGTGTACCGGGTCAAATTGTAGTGCTAGTCTGGTGAGTCAGGTCGTATCCTCAGAGAAATGAAGGCATAATTCAAAGTGTGGTTAAACACCAAGAAGCTATTATTAACTCGATCTAAGTCGCAGTTTTATCAGTTTTATCGGGTTAGATCGTTAGATTAGTTAGATGTTAGTAAAGCAGTAAATAAATAAATATAAAAATAGATAATATATATATTTTTGGATCTAGCCAAGAATACTTTACTGAATTACGAACTCTTTTTAGTAGAAATAAATGAGACAGATCTTTTCCTTGATGCAAGGAAGTCAATTATGTATGAACCGGTGTACTCATAAGCTAGACAACTCCTCCTCACACGAACGGCGTATGAAATTGTCATATGTCAAATTGTCATCGCTTTAATCTCCACAATCGCCCCATGCTAATCTCGCTTAGTCTCGAGCAGTACCGAGTACAAATCTACCCCGGATAAAAGAGGTTATTCCGTTTGTCGACGGCCGATGTTATTCAAAAGGCTCCGGTTGTCAGGCGGATCGATTTAACTTTCCGGTGTTAGTTTCAATTAAACCGTTGATTTTAACATTATTACAATATTGAGCACAAATTTAATAAGATTCATCTTTCCCAAGACAAATCTGCCCCCGGGTAGAAAATAGGATTCCGTTGTCACGTTTTCACTCGGCCAATTTTACCCTCCGGTCTTTCTATCCGTACATTTAAGTGTAAATAGAAAGAGATTTATTATAATTGGTTTTAATCATTATTACCAGAGTCGATCATTCATTTTACCAAAAAGATTAACTAATTCAGATTTATATCTTGGCTAGATATATTTTTAGTTTAACATAATTATAATAAGTAATATATAAATAGAAATAGAAATAGTAAACATAATAATATTAGAATATATTACCGGTTACAACTGTTGAATCGAGGCCGTTTCCACTGGATGTAGTACAACAAAGCTTCGATTTTAACAATTTTCGATAATTATTCCGCCATTACAATCTGGCAGATTATAACTACTTTATTTATATATAAAAACATATATATACATACATAGACATATGTATACATACGGGCCCAAAATAAAAATAAAAGAAGGGAAGAAGATAGATGAAATATATATATATGGATGTATATATATATTTTGGGACGTGTGTGTGTGTGTGTGTGTGTATATATATATATATATATATATATATATATATATATATATATACAAAGTGTTTGCAAAAAAATAAAAAGAAGAAGAAAGGAGACGAGAGAAAGAAAAGAAGGGGAAAGAAAGGGGGCAAAGATTTTTGATGGATTTAGAGGGGTATTTATAGGAAATCTTGATCCGTATTGTCAAAATTCGTCTATACGGTATCGCAGTTCAGTAAAATGGCCATATCTTGAGTTGTAGATCTCCAAATGACATGATTTAAGAGGCATTGGAAAGCTCGTTGAATGATCTACAACTTTCATGAAGGACTCTTCTTCATAAAATGTCTTTTGATGGGCCATTCGTTTTTCGAAGATATTTCTCGATTTCCACTAAATCGAATCGATTGACCACTTGACCACTTGACTTAATGATACTTGAGTTGTAGAAGTCCGATTGACGTGATTCAAAATGCGTTGGAAATCTCTTTCAAAGATCTACAACTTTCATTCAGGACACTTCTTCAGAAAATGCCGTTTTAATGAGCCATTTGTTCGTCGATGATATAATTCGTTAGTGGTACCACTAACCACTGAGCCACTTGACCACTTAAGTTAGTGGCACACTCTTATATCCCTAAAAATACCTCTTTTAGGCCTCAAACGTGTCATTACTCGGGATTTTTGGTCACCTATAATTCTTGCAATAAACCACCAAAATACCAAACGTAAATCCGACCACGACACTCCGGTTACTAAACCGGTACAAAACTTATAAAAACTTATAAAAATACGATAATTTATATAATAACCACTATTTATATATTTGGATAAAATTAAGTAATTATTGACTTAAATTGGTACAATAATGCTCAAAGTGGTATCAATATTGGGGTAAAATGTCGTAATAATGATCATTAATTTGTCTCTCATCACAACTCCCCACTTAGCTTTTGGTCGTCCTCGAGCAAAACAAGCGATAAAACAAATTGAATGAGAGATAAATTCATGAAGATATAAGATATAAGGGACAACCAGATGCTGCAACCATTAGAATTACAATCAGGCGTTAACCTCAATATAAATGTATAACAGAGTGTGTGTGTGACAAGCCTTTTCAATTTCCACTATCCTCTCTTGAATAATTCAAGCAAACGCACAAATATCCATTCAGACAATCCTAATGACTTTCCTAGGTATAGGCAGTAACAATTCCACACAAAGTCCTTCCGTGTACTTATTAGGATAATCCCTAAAGCATATCATTCAGTTTATACTGGGGATAGTCAGAAGATAACTAAATTTTCAACCACATTCTATTTTTTTCATATAATATTAACATATCCGAACTCATTGCCAAAATCGACTATCTTGCAAGCGTCATGAGGTGAGATCAAATACATTAATACCTATCTAACTCTTTTTCTTTTTCTGTTTTTTTTTTCTTTTCTTTCTTTCATATATGTAGCATATGCCCTCATTCCCAAAGAATAGGGCGTTTCGTGATAACACCCTAGCCGGACTACTATCATCAGAGCGATGGGAGCTTTTAAACCTCATAGTGATATAGGGCGCTTATTGATAACGCCTCTACCGCACTCAAATCATTGGTAGCTACAACCAACATATAGATAGTTCATCTTAATTTGGTATTCTTCTTTAACTTATATCCTTCCTATCACATTCAAACCTTCAGATATTCACAGTACACATTCAAAAGTTAGGTACTAAGTTACTGCAATTATCTATAGAATAACCACTAGGATACTGAATGGATACGGTTTAAAATTTCCGCTTCAATATCAAAGGCTTTACGTGAAGGAATTCATGTTACACAAATATATTTGGAATTACAATGCACTTACGGTTCACGTTGGTTATACACATCCAAATTGATCATTACATCTTCAAATCCATGAAATATATACCTTATACAATTTATTTAAATCAACTAAATAATGCTCGAAAAAAAATTCGAAAACTAAGGGATTTATTGATACAAAATAAACATTAATTCCATTGCTAGACCAACGACTCCACTCCCCACTTACGAACTTACATTGTCCTCAATGTAAAGTGAGTGTAAATAAGTTGTTGGGAAAGCAATGGTGCACTAAAACAAGTCAAAACAAATACTCGGATGATATTAAAGGGTGGGTGGGTGGGTTAAAGTTATGACCTCCTCAATTCCATAGTAACTAATACATGTCACACGTTATTTGAAATTTAAAACAGACTAGATCATGAAATGCAACGTATGGAAAAGTATTAACTCTGAGTCTTTTATACCCAGATCCTCAAGGGTTATTTCAAATCGTTCGAACAACCTAAGTCCAAGAAATGACGCATTTGAATTTTTCTCTTTTTTCTCCATCGGGATTTTCGGATAACCACCTAATCGTTCCCTTTTTAATGACATTCAAACATTCATCCTGAGACTTGGTGAAACAAAATGAAAATCAATCCGAAGTATTCGCAAAGTATCATCCAAAGTATGAGTAATTATTATATTTAACATTTTTTATGGTGCCTCCGGTAGCGCTTTTGGTTAACGTCGTTTGCTCGACAAACTTAAGCAACTAATATAATATACTAAACTAAATGGGATACTTCTAACAATTACTCACCAAAGCATGTAACAACTAAGCACACAAACCAACTAGAAATAAATGCTTAATGAGTAAATAGGAAGGATAGTACCCGTTTTATAGTCTATAGCTAGACTTTCTGCTCCGGTTTTCTAATGCACTGGTGGTGGGTCATCCTCACGCACCGCATCCGTCTTTAATACCGGTCTCCAACATAGAGCAGACAATTTCCACCAATCCAAGCGATTCTTGACCTTTTCCTTTGATTTTCGAGCTTTGGGTTTGCGAGCTTTCACATTATTGCTGAAGTCATCTTCTTCAATTACTTGCATGTTAGTACGATCCACAACAAGGGGACACAAAGTGTCCATACAAGAACAAGATTCTAGTGTAGTACATAGATATTTCAATGAATTGTAATTGTTAAAGACAACGCGCTCATCATTAATTCCCAAACTAAGCTCTCCCTTATAAACATCGATGAAAGGGCTATTAATTGTTAAGTGCCGAAAAGTGTCAAGAAAATGTGCATACTTCTTATCCAACTTCATCTCTTTGATTTCCTTTTTAGGGAATGGGGAGTAATTCAAGATCAATTAAAATAGGGTTAGATGTATACCTCCTTACCCTTGTCGTTAAACGAAGATGGTAAAGCTTCTGGAATGATTGTGCCTTTTGAGGACACATGTGTCATCATTCTCGTGCCTTTTTCTTCAAAATATGCCTTTGGATATGGTCTTTGCCTCTATCAGTTGAATCGAGGTGAATTTGGGTTGAGCCGGATAAGGTTCGGTTTGAATTGGCCTTCCAAACTTGATTCATTCTCAACATGATCATTGGTCAAGGTCCTACTCATTCTTGGATTTTTCAATATTCTAGGAACCTTGACCCATTCCTCATCCTTACTTCCAGGTTCAATATATCTGTTTTGTCTTAGGAAATCTTCAATAATGTCCTCTTCCTCTTTAGATTCCATGTTTTTCTCATATTTACCATCTAAATCATTCTCTACTTCATTAATTCTGATGTTTTCTAATCCATTACTTCCATAGATCCTTCCACTTCTAGTAATAACAAAGAGCTACCTCTTTCGGGTTTCTTTCAATGATACTTGGCGGCTCTCTCGGAGGTTTACTTGCTTTTACGTTCCTCTTCTCTACTCAAATGATATTCCAAATTCCGTAATGAAGCTTCTACAATTCTCATTCTGGTATCATGTTGATAAGCGGATTTTCTAAGTCCGGTCGATCAAGTAAAAACTCGAAACCTTAGCAAAATCTACTTTCTAACCGGCAGTGGACCGGGTCGATTGCAGGATAGTGCTTGAGGAGTCCGAGGTCGAACCCACAGAGATTGGTTTTGAATACCACGGTTGACTTAGCGCTCAGTTCAGGTCAACATATAGATATGAAGTGAAACTACTGTATAAAAGAAAGATTACTCTACTCAGAATTCAAACAATTAAAAGAGGTATGGCCGAACTACGTTTCAGCGGATTACTTTACCCTCAGAAAGATTGCCCCGGGTATGTGCCTTACTCTACCCTGCCGTCTAACGATAACTCATAGGACAAACCCCGTATTGGATTTGGACTTGATGACTAGGGTGTCAATCTAGTACACGGGAGGTGTCAAACTACCTTTCAAGCTCAAAACTTCTACGGTCTCGGAACCCCGTTCCCACACATCGCCGCAACATACATTTATAAGCTAAGTGTGTGCAATGGTGAACTAGGTGATCAATCTAACTCAAAACGATTCAAACAAGTTTGAGATACGGATTATTAATTAGAACGTTTATTTACGCACTACACTACCTCCCTCGGTTCATCGATCTAACGGCGCTTCACCCGCCTTCACATAGTTCAACCATACAAGGAATCTAGCTACTCATAATCGAATCTAAGCAATAAAAACGGAAGAAAAACATCACAACAACAATAGAATAACAAAAGAACATACTTACTTTATTCAACTTGGGGAAGGTACCAAATGTGCTTACAAAAGATCGAATTTTTGCCAAGTGAAAAGTTACGGATCGAAGCTAAAAGTTAGTAGATCAAAGAGAGGATTGAAAGAGGATTCTAATGATATATAACACTTGATCTAACTCTAAAAGACGTAGAAAATCGCCCAAAATCTCCAAAACTATCTAATATTATCGCCCCCTCTTTCTCTACTTGGCTGCTGTGAGAAAATGAGCAGCCTTATATAGAAAAACATCTGTCCGTCCGGATGTCCTCAATGTCCAGCCGGACTGTTCTTGATTCTCCAGGTGTCCGGACGGATGCATATATGTCCGTCCGGATGGCATGCTCTTGTCCGTCCGGATGCTTCCTCTGTCCGTCCGGATGCTGATCTGTCGGTCCGGATGAGTTCTTCATCAAAAAATCTTCCAAAACCAGTGAGTTAGCCGTCCGGACACAACAACTTGTCCGTCCGGACAACCATTTTGCAGCCCAAATCTTCACTTTTTCACCTCCAACCTCCGTGTTTAGCCTCGACACGTCCAAACTCATACTTCTTCGCTTTTCGGGCTCTCGAGACACCCTAGTCCTGCATCCATATGAAAACAACAAACAACGCATAACCCCGCAAACTACGGGTGCTCGGGAGAAACGAGTATAAAATGCTAAAATAAGGTCGAGTTTACGGAAAACCGACAGTCACTCGCCGTGCAATAAATCCTCATTTAATACTCAAGATAGGGACTAAACTCACCCGAAACATGCCAGAAATGTGATAATCATGGGCTGAACTGTACAGAAATGTACTGTAAAGTTGGTTCCTATCACATGTCCACTTATAGATGTTTTCAACATACTCATATCCTTAGTGACTGTACCTATAGAAGTCATCATGGTTTCCATATTTTGAGCTTGAGTTGACATCATACCCATCAGATTTTCGATTAATTTCTCCCATTTATCAACTCCTTCAGGTTGAGTTGAACTTTGGGTGACTGGTATGCTTTGAGTGGTATGTTGTGGATACGGTCTAGGTAATGATTGTAGGTTCTGATTCGAGGTATCTCCTTGATAAACTGGATTATTGTATGGATTCTTATATTGAACTGGATACGGTGGTTGTCCTTGCTTACTAGGGTTTTCAGACCAACGAAAAGTAGGGTGATCTTTTCTAATAGCATTAAACGAGTTTGAATATGCATCGTTCAAATTCCTATGTTGTTGCAAAAAAACTCACATTTTCCCTTGAATATCCTTTTGGTTCTTCCATCCCTAATGACACATTATCATGACTTGAGTATTCATTTGGTAAGATATTTCCTGAGTTTATCGTTTTACTAGCTAATAAGCCGTCAAATTTCCTACTCAAATTCTCCAAGTGTGCTAGAACTTCTGTATTCGATGTACTTTCTCCTGCAAATGCTACTTTTCTGGTGCTAGAACCGGTTTCCCACATTCTATTATTTTTGGAAATCTTTTCTATGGCATCGTAAACTATTTGGGCTTCACTCATCATTAACGAACCACCACATGCATGATCCACATCTGCACGTGAGTCTCTCCTTAATTTACGACAGAAAAGTTGGATTTGCATATCTAAGGAATAACCATGATCGGGACAAGCTCGTAATAACTTTTTAAATCTTTCCCAAGCATTTCCAAACGTTTCTTCAGATCCTTGTCTAAAATTAGCAATCTCGACTATTAATTCCAATTTTCTACCAGGAGTAAAATACTGCTTTAAGAACTCGGTTTGAATATCCTCCCAACTTGTCAATGAATGATGTGGAAGTGACAGAAACCAATCTCGTGCTCTTCCTTTTAAAGAAAAAGGAAACATAGACATCCTCATTAATTCATAATGAGCACCATGACTTTTGGTCAGATTACACAATTCTTCAAAAGATAGAGGTGATGATGTGGATCCTCATCATCTTCTCCTAGAAATTGGGCTCTTGTGTCAATTAAACCAAAAAGATGAGATTTTATTTCAAATTAATTGCTCCTTTATTGGGTAAACGAATTGGATTATTAATCTGGTACCTTCTACGGTCCGATCACATATAGGTCTCGGGTTAAGGTGTTCTCGATTATGCTTATTCCGATTCGATTATTTCTATTATTCGATTAGTTATTAGGTTGAGGTAAATTCGATTAAGGTTTTGGCCATGCCCTTGAGCATGAACAATCCCTTGTTCAGGTGTTTCACCAACGGTTTCGACCATTTTCGTAACTCGATTTGACAATTCTTTTGGAATAGAAAATATCGAATAGAAAATAACACGAAATCGATAAAAAAACCACTTTTTTTTTTCTCTTGGTAATTACCGAGTCCACTCGGTATTTACCGAGTGTAAATTTTTTTTTTTTTTTAAATTGGTATCTTACCAATAGGTAGGTACCAAAAAAAAAAATTTAACGAACCGAGTTTACTTTCTACTATCGAAAATAGAAAATAACTCAAAATTGGTAGAAGAAGAAAATTGGTAACTAAAAGAAGGTAGATACCAACGGAAAATAAAAATAAAAATGTGATAAGAAGAGTGTTGACTTATCCTCGAGAATTTTGAGCTAATACAAGTAGTAACCATAGACACAATGAATTAGCGTCGTTTCCTCGCAACGGCGCCGAAAAGTCGACGGATCGCTTTAGGCTATCAATCCTTACCGCGTGTACCAGGTCAAATTGTAGTGCTAGTCGGTGAGTCAGTCGTATCCTCGTGGAAATGAAGGCATAATTCAAAGTGTGGTTAAACACCAAGAAGCTATTATTAACTCGATCTAAGTCGCAGCTTTATCGCTTTATCGGGTTAGATCGTTAGATTAGTTAGATGTTAGTAAAGCGAGAAATAAATAAATATAAAAATAGATAATATATATATTTTTGGATCTAGCCAAGAATACTTTCTTGAATTACGAACTCTTTTAGTAGAAATAAATGAGATGTATCTTTTCCTTGATGCAAGGAAGTCAATTATTTATGAACCGGTGTACTCATGTTTAGACAACTCCTCCTCACACGAGCGTATGAAATTGTCATATGTCAAATTGTCATCGCTTTAATCTCCACAACCGCCCCATGCTAATCTCGGTTAGTCTCGAACAGTACAGTACAAATCTACCCCGGATAAAAGAGGTTATTCCGTTTGTCGAGGCGGCCGATGTTATTCAAAAGGCTCCGGTTGTCGGCGGATCGATTTAACTTTCCGTGTTAGTTTCAATTAAACCGTTGATTTTAACATTATTACGATCTTGAGCACAAATTTAATAAGATTCATCTTTCCCAAGACAAATCTGCCCCCGGGTCGGAAATAGGATTCCGTTGTCACGTTTTCACTCGGCCAATTTTACCCTCCGGTCTATCTATCCGTACATTTAAGTGTAAATAGAAAGAGATTTATTATAATTGGTTTTAATCATTATTACCAGAGTCGATCATTCATTTTACCAAAAAGATTAACTAATTCAGATTTATATCTTGGCTAGATATATTTTTAGTTTAACATAATTATAATAAGTAATATATAAATAGAAATAGAAATAGTAAACATAATAATATTAGAATATATTACCGGTTACAACTGTTGAATCGGTGCCGTTTCCACCGGATGTAGTACAACAAACACTACTACAAAAAAGCATAAAGATCACGGTTTTTAAGTGTGATATATTCACATTAGTCACGGCTTCCATAGTGTGGCATATTGAGGTGTGACATAAAGTACTTTAATCCAATCACAGTTACAAACTGTGACCTATTATAATAGTTATCACACTTAGAAACCGTGATCTATTATAGTTGGTATCACACTTTAAAACCGTAATCTATTATAACTTCATCACATTTAAAAACTGTGATCTATTATAGTTCTTATATACTTAAAAACCGTGATCTTATAGTTGTTATCACACTTAAAAACCGAGATCTATTACAATTAAAACACATTTAAAAACTGTGATCTATTTTAGTTATCACACTTAAAAACTGTGATCTATTATAATTTATATCACACCAATAAAAGTGTTTTTTTTCAAAAACAATATATAAGCACACATATATTTTTGTCTTTGTCGGGACTCGAACCCGGATACTCTGGATTAACGAGCCACACTATTTACCATTAGGCCGATGCTTTCTTTCTTCTAATTTTCGACCACACTTAACTAAGATCTCATTATAAAATACCATATTATTTTAATCACGATTAAAAATCATGATTGATTGATGTTTTTGTCTCATTTTTTCTAGAAACCGTGATAATAAAAATTATGATATATTTTAGTTGTTATCACACTTAAAAACCGAGATCTACTATAATTTCAACACATTTAAAAACTGTGATCTATTTTAGTTGTTATCACAATTAAAAACCGTGATCTATTATAATTGTTATCACTCTTAAAAACCGAGATCTATTAAAATTTCAACACATTTAAAAACTGTGATCTATTTTAGTAGTTGTTATTACACTTAAAAACCGAGATATATTATAATTTCAATCACACCTAAAAAAGTGTGATCATTTTTTTTTTTCGAAAACAAAATAAACGCACACATATTTTTTGTTGCCACTGGGACTCGAACCGGGATACTCTGGATTAAGGAAGCACACTAATTACCGCTGGGCCAATGCCTACTTTATTATCATTTTCGGCCACACTAATCTAAAATATCATTATAAAATATCATATTATTTTAATCACAGTTAAAAACCGTGATTGATTGATGCTTGTCTCAGTTTTCTTAAAACCCGTTATAATAAAAACTGTGATCTATTTTAGTTGTTATCACACTTAAAATCCGAGATCTATTATAATTCAACACATTTAAAAACTGTGATTTATTTTAGTTGTTATCACACTTAAAAATCGTGATCTATTATAGTTGTTATCACACTTAAAAACCGAGATCGATTATAATTTCAACACATTTAAAAACTGTGATCTATTTTAGTAGTTGTTATCACACTTAAAAGCCGAGATCTATTATTATTTCAATCACACCTAAAAAGTGTGATCATTTTTTTTTCACCTAATAACCGTGATAAAAAATTAAGTGTGATAAATATACATTTTACTTGTCTCGGTTTTTTAAAAGTGTGATCCTTATCTTTAGATAAGTGTGATTTATGTCTTTTTTCTTGTTAGTGGATATAATTTGTCTCACTTTTTCTATAGTTGTGACAAAAATATCATGAATTCAGTCACAGTTTAAAAATGAGATTAATTGATATAATTTATCTCGCTTTTTAAAATCGTGATGAAATATCATATCAATTCAATCACAGTTTAAAAATGAGATTGATTGAAATAATTTATCTCGGTTTTCCAATAACCATGACAGAAAAATCATATCAATTAAGTCACACTTTAAAAATGAGATTGATTAATATAACTTATCTCAGTTTTTCAATAAGTGTAATGAGAAGTTGTAAGTGTGATATATATATTTTCGTTGTCTCGGTTTTATTGAAACTGTGATTGTTATCTTATCTTAAGTGTGACCTATATCCTATTTTGTAGTAGTGAAAGCTTCGATTTTAACAATCTTCGATAATTATTCCGCCATTACAACGGTACTATAACTACTTTATTTATATATAAAAACATATATATACATACATAGACATACGTATACATACGGGCCCAAAATAAAAATAAAAGAAGGGAAGAAGATAGATGAAATATATATATATATGGATGTATATATATATTTTGGGACGTGTGTGTGTGTGTGTGTATATATATATATATATATATATATATATATATATATAAAGTGTTTGCAAAAAAAATAAAAAGAAGAAGAAGAAAGGAGACGAGAGAAAGAAAAGAAGGGGAAAGAAAGGGGGCAAAGATTTTTGATGGATTTAGGGGGGTATTTATAGGAAATCTTGATCCGTATTGTCAAAATTCGTCTATAAGGTATCGCAGTTCAGTAAAATGGCTATATCTTGAGTTGTAGATCTCCAAATGACATGATTTAAGAGGCATTGGAAAGCTCGTTGAATGGTCTACAACTTTCATGAAGGACTCTTCTTCAGAAAATGTCTTTTTGATGGACCATTCGTTTGTCGAAGATATTTCTCGATTTCCACTAAATCGAATCGATTGACCACTTGACCACTTGACTTAATGATACTTGAGTTGTAGAAGTCCGATTGACGTGATTCAAAATGCGTTGGAAAGATCTTTCAAAGATCTACAACTTTCATTAATGACACTTCTTCAGAAAATGCCGTTTTAATGAGCCATTTGTTCGTCGAGGATATAATTCGTTAGTGGTACCACTAACCACTGAGCCACTTGACCACTTAAGTTAGTGGCACACTCTTATATCCCTAAAAATACCTCTTTTAGGCCTCAAACGTGTCATTACTCGGGATTTTGGTCAACCTATAATTACGCAATAAACCACCAAAATACCAAACGTAAATCCGACATTTACATTCGGTTACTAAACCGGTACAAAACTTATAAAAACTTATAAAAATACGATAATTTATATAATAACCACTATTTATATATTTGGATAAAATTAAGTAATTATTGACTTAAATTGGTACAATAATGCTCAAAGTGGTATCAATATTGGGGTAAAATGTCGTAATAATGATCATTAATTTGTCTCTCATCACACCTCACCACGTGTCGCCTCCACATCAGCACAATAATAAATAAAGATAGAGAAAAGCCCCCCTCAAGGGCCTGAACCCCCAGTACCCGAGCCGCATGAGCTCAGTCACCATCCTCCAACCTCTAAAGGTCGGCCGGTGCTTATGGTCAAGCCTACTAATGCCCGACCATACAAGTCGGCCTAAGTCCTCCTTGGACCAAACCTCTTACGTGCGCATTAGAATCGGATAAATGCGGAAAGAATCCTCAACCCTAACTACTCTGATCATGGAATTCAAATATGTCCATAATTATCTCCAACAATGAAGGAGATTAAGTCGTAATTATCTATTCCTTAGGGAACACGAAATCCAAGCCCAACTAGGACAAGGCCCACGACGGCTTAGGGCATAACGCCTCTCTATATAAACTATCCGTAAGGAACTATGAAGACTTGATTCCAATACATACATTGGATACGTAGGTAGCTTGAGCAATATCAAGTTCAGTCTAAACCACCACCGAAACACCCCCTCTTTTTATCGTTTTTGTTGTTCTTGAAGCTTTCGCAGGTTGTCCTTAGGAGAACAGCCCCGGATTTATCATCGACGATTTCCAGCATCATGAATTGGTGCTAGAATGAGGGCCTCCTACTGGCAACTCTGTTAAAAAACAATAGCAAAAACGCAGTCAGATTCGTGGCTAATTTCAATAGATTGAACCGTTGAAATAAAATTTCCACCGTTCAGATTGAAGAAGAAGGAGGGACGAATAAGCCCTCCAAATTTTGTCCCGATCGGAGTCTGTTTCCATGTCCGATCGTCGTCAGAAAGTTGATGTTGTATCATCAATAACGCAGCAGTCAGATCTGAGACTAATTGCCAGAGATTGAACTGTTGAGATAATTTCCACCATTCATATTGAAAGAGAAGGAGGGATGAATAAGCCCTCCAAATTTTGTCCCGATCGCAGTCCGTTTCGATGCCCGATCGTAGCCGGAAAGTTGCTGTTGTATTATAAAAAAACACAGCAGTCAGATCGGAGGCTAATTGCCCGAGATTGAACCGTTGAAATCAAATTTCCACCATCTATATTTTAGGAGAATGAGGGACGAATAAGCCCTCCAAATTTTGTCCCGATCGGAGTCCGTTTCGATGCCGGGTCGTTGCCGGAAAGTTTCATTGTATTACCAAAAATGTAGAAGTCGTTCGCCAAGCTCCTAGCTCTCAAGATCCGAGCCGAGCTCCTGCTCCCCAAGATCTCGAGGCAGGCTCCCAGCTCTCTTGATCCGAGCTCAAAATGCAAGCTCTCATTGGGTATTATTTCTACAACTTCAATGATCACACTTATTTATTTTTGGAACTCTCCCGACCTAAAGAGTCGGGACAAGCTTTCTTCAATTTGGAACTCGCTTTCGGGTGTGCCTTCTATAACACCGAATTCAGTTCGGCATCATATTTGGAACTCGCCTTCGAGCAAGCCTTCTATAAGACCGACTTTAGTTCGGCGTCATATTTGGAACTTGGCTTCGAGCGAGCCTTCTATAAGACCAACTTTAGTTCGGCATCATATTTGGAACTCGCCTTTGGGCGAGCCTTCTATAAGACTGACTTGAGTTCGGCATCATATTTGGAACTCGCCTTCGAGCGAGCCTTCTATAAGACCGAATTCAGTTTGGCATCATATTTGGAACTCGCCTTCGAGCAAGCATTCTATATGACCGAATGTTTGGCATCATATTTGGAACTCGCCTTCGAGTGAGCCTTCTATAAGACCAACTTCAATTTGGAACCATATATGGAACTTGCCTTCGAGCAAATCTTTTATATGACCTACTTCATCTCGGCATCATATCTGGAGATTTCACCCGAGCAAATCTTATGTAAATCTGCTCGACACCAACAGACTATGCCATGTAAGCAAAAAGTACATTAATTTAATATTATTTTGTTTTCCATTATGTATGGTCTTTATTGAGTTTTCAGGACGAACACACATTTAAAAATATGAGGGAAGTCAGTACAAACTGGCCCAGCTCGCTGAACCAAGTCCGGGAAGTCAGACAATTATAGCCATTCTCAGCAACCAATTAATGCGAGAAGTCAGCACAGCCTAGCCCTGCTCGTACCACTTTCACGCGAGAAGTCAGTCCGACCTGGCCCTGTTCGCCGTGCTTTAAAACGAGAAGTCAGCACAGCCTGGCCCCGCTCTTACAACTTTCATGCGCGAAGTCAGTCCGACCTGGCCCTGCTCGCCGTGCTTTAAAACGAGAAGTCAGCACAGCCTAGCCCCGCTCGTACAACTTTCACGCAATAATTCAGTCCGACCTGGCCCTGCTCGCCGTGCTTTAAAACGAGAAGTCAACACAACCTGGCCTCACTTTGCCGAATAGCTGTTTCACTTTGCCGTCCTACCAACTAGTACAATACTTGTCTGACTTAACTTATACAATATGTCAGACTCTAAGTAAAGTCTTATACATAGAATTCTAACTTATTTTAGGCTTGCTATAACAGCTAGTATGGCCATCATCAGAACATAATAAAATATTCCTAACAATTTCCCCTTTTTTGATGATGCCAAAACCCTCATAAGCCTGAACATAAGTAATCAAAATTCAAGGAATAAACCGAACAAAACTCAGAAATTTTATTCATCCATTTCAAGGCAATAAGATATTTCAAAACAAAATAAAAGTTTTACATTCATAGATTGCTTAGGGCCTGTTTGTACCTTTTGAACTTTGTGGTCCAACACCTCCACGTCATTCTAGTCAATCTCTCAAAACTTCCACTTTCAGTAGGCCATAGCAGTATACTCAGAAACTCCAAGAAAAACTCTTTTGTTCATGAGCCTATTGAAATCAGGCATGGTTTCATTTGCCTTGGGTTCTCCAAAATATTTCTCAAGTCTATCTCTCGGCTTCGAAATGTATGAGTCAGCAAATTTTAGATTCTTGAATAGAGTCCATTGCTGTGATCGATCCATCCTCCCCATAGGACTCAAAAAAGCGCACCATGTTGTTGAAGTCTTCTTGATGTTCACTAGATAGGTCTTCTCGGTCCTTTGCAAAGTGAGAGGTATGGTCAGTGCTTGATCCATTTGGTTGAGATGGATCTAGTATTTAGTTTGAGAGATGCATACTCTCTTTTAACTTCATTGAAAACTTAGCCAGTCTGCCCATGCTTCATCTTGACTTTGGTTTGAGTACAGAGTGTCTTGAACTCTAAAGAATTCTCTCACATTTTCCAATACTTCTGCATCATATTCTTGCCTATTTCTGGAGGTTGGAAAGGTTCTTCTCTCACTAGCATGTCTAGTGCTGCTACTGCCTCTGCTGGTGCTAGATCTGTGTTGACTTCCTGATTCTCTTTGCTGATATGATCCAGGTCTTTGCTGTCTACCTGATCTATCTCTATCATCATCTCATCTTTGGATGGGATGAGTGTTAAGGGTGATTTTATACGTTTTATAAGGATATATTTTATATCAATTTCCCCCATATTCGTATGTTTCTCATAGAAATCGAGCTTTATATTGAAATATTGAGCAAATGGTGTTTTTAACAGCTAAATTGCAAAACGTAACGAATTATGTGCTTAAATTGTGATTTTATATTATTTTGGAGTTATGTTATGCTTTGGTATGTTTTACTATCTTTTAGATACATGTTTTCGAGCTAAAAGAGGATTAGAAGAGGTTGCGTTCGGATTTTCCGACGATGAAGAGAAGAGATAGGGATGAGAAGAAAAGGATAAAGATGAAGAAATCGACTTCCAGCATCTTTGGGCGCTCGTTCATGTCCCGTCCACTATGGACGGGCGTCCATTGAATCAGACTGGCGTCCAGGAGAAGAATTTTTGAACAGAGAGTTTGGACAGAGGTTGGACGAGCGTCTGCCTGGCATCCAAAGAAGTTGGACGAGCGTCCAAGTGTTCCAGACGGGCGTCCGCGGCCGACTTAAGCACAACCGACCTAGTTTTTGACCTAGCCGACTTATTTTCCTATTTATCGCAGCAGCGCCCAAACCCAAAAATACAAGTTTTGACATCAGATTTTCTCATAACAGCCGCCGCTTTCTGAGAGTCTCAAGGCCGGTCACCCGAGCCTTGTGCTCGGGTGATCCGAGGTTAGATTAGGATCGTTTTTTTTCGTTTTCAATTCATGGATCATCCATTGTATAAACTATGTGAGTTCATCCTTTTGATTTATTCAAGCTTCGTTTATCTTCATGATTTTTGATTTATTTTGTATCGTTCTATGATTATGATGCTATTGTGTGAACTCATATCAAAAGATTTGTTTACTAATTGATATGTTTACAACAAACGAGAGTTGCGTAAACACTAGATCACCGTAGAAAGATAGGACCTTTAATCGTTAATTAGTGACAAATTAATTGGTTAATTATCTAGGTTGTTAGATTCTAAAATACGAGAGTTAACCTGAATCTACACCTTCGTTTTGTATGGAATATTGGTCTCAACATTCGGAAGAGGAGAGATCGATAATTGAATTCACTAAGGGATTAGGAATTCATAGCTTGAGAAACGGA
The DNA here is from genome assembly GCA_026214975.1 of Gentiana macrophylla. NCBI lineage: Eukaryota > Viridiplantae > Streptophyta > Magnoliopsida > Gentianales > Gentianaceae > Gentiana > Gentiana macrophylla. The sequence goes on along the minus strand of JAOBSW010000399.1, from coordinate 42,050 downwards.
TTCACTAAGAGATTAGGAATTTGTATCTCGTGTAAAGGTGAAACCACAATTTGAATTAAAATCATGAGATGAATTAGGATTGAAATCACTTAGTTTGTGTAATGTTTAATCCCATGTATCTTTAGTTTAGGTCGTTTTTATTATTCTTAGCTTATGTTTGTTTGTTCTTTCGTTTATTTGTTGTCATGAATAGCAATTGAAGGAATTAACAAGATTAGATTCAACATCCCAATTCCCTGTGGATCGACCCCTTACTTATCTCGCTCTACTATCAACAACCCGGTATTCGGCCGGTTAGGAGTTAGTTTTGCATATAGGTTAGGGTTTATAAATTTTCTTTTTGTTTAGTGATGCAAAATCCTCCGAAGAATGAGCAAAGCTTATGCAGGGTTCACTTGATATCTTTTCCCTCTCCTCTCTTGCTTTTCTTAACTGTTCCTCAGCTTCATTTCTGATTCTCATTTATCTGTCCCTTGCTCTTAGCTGCTCCTCAGTGAAGTTTAGGGGCCTAACAGTTGATCCTTCTTTAGGCTTAGCACTTCTTTCCCCCTTTTTAGCAGCATCAATCCCTTGCCGTAGCATGCAATGTTGTCTGTAGCTTGAGCTTGTACCAATGTCAGGTGTCAAGCTTGGAGTCAATTGATGTAAATCGTATCATGATCATTTAACCTCGTGATTACACTTCCAAATCTTGTTCCAAGTGCTGAGGCCATTGCTTCATTTTCCAGTGATATGTGTTGTCGGAGACCTGTGAAATTGTGAGTAAAATTTATATTCATCTGTTTGAACAGGTCGGCCAGTCTTTGCACAACAATGTTTTGTGCATCAATATACTCAGCAACAGCCTGGAATCTTCTTTCAATGGAGTGACTCTCATCTTTAAATGCTAAAGTCATAGACCTGAGATACATGGCTTGCTGTTCCAATTCTTCAGCCAACAAGTCTGCTGCTTTTTCAGAGGCCTCATTTGATACACCAGTAGATTGATGAGGGATCTGGATACGGATATCAGCCATTTCAGTATCTATTTGCTATCCTCTATTTTGCCTTTGAGTGACATCTACATCAGCTTTCACTTCATCAAGTATTTGAGTAGATGTGTATGCTGGTGTAGCATTGTCTCTTATACCCTCTTTCTCTTTGCTGGGAATTGTCTTGACCGAGTGTGGCAAGGCGGTGATCCAAAGATATCCAACACTGCATTGGTTGAGTTTGTAGTGTCCACGTAAAAATGTGTGGGGCATTAGTAGGCTGTGGAATCAGCTCAGGGGTGTTATCAGCTGTAGTTGTCTGTTGATCATGGTGGTGTATTTGTGAAGAAGTCTCAGCAGGTGGAGTGGACTTTGATGTACCCTGTGTTTGTAGAAAAGAACTTAAAAGAATGTTATCATCAATTGCATCAGCTGGTCGTTCAGCCTCATTGTCTTGTCTAACATCATCATTATCATATGGATCATCACCATCATTATTATCATCATCGCTTTTGATCATCATTTCCATGATCATCTCTATCATCCTCCTCCGAGTCACCGCTGCCTTTGTCGGAGATCTGGGGCAGTTTTGCTTTTGCAGCATCAACCATGTCCCACAGTGGAGATTCATCAAGTACTCCAACCAAGGTTGTGATTCCCAGAAAGTCAAAGAACCATGCTTCTTCAAAGAAACATGTGTTCGAATTTTGAAGTCAAGTCCGAATCACCTTCCTTCCATTCAAGATATCTTTGCAATTCTATCATCAATTTCATTTGCAGACATTTGTGCAGGTTCTTCTAGAGTTTCCTCATCATCTTCAATGGCGCCTGCAACTTCCTCATTTTGAGATTGTTTATCATCACTTCCAGATTCATCCTCTTGTTGTTCTCCCTATTCTTCACCTGCCTCCTCCTCTTCTTCATCAACAAGTCTACCAAATTCCACTTTGTAAAGATTGCGTTGAACTTTTTGTTTCTTTCTTGAACCAGATGTGATTCTGATCGATTGTTTTCGCTTCCCTCCTCCTGCTTTCTGTGTTGGCTTAACATAAGTAAACATAACTTTGGATTCATGCAGTTTGTGAAGTTTGACAACAGGGACTTGTAGACATTGCAACATATAGTGTAGTTGAATCCCATATGACTTTTTCACCCAAAATTGTCCCTTTTTCTTCTTTCCTTCGGTTAGCCCTTTTTTGGCTGCATTTGCCTCTCCTTGAATTTGCTCTTTGAGTCGTAGGAAGAAATAATTTGCCCAGTTGAACTCCAGATTGTTGTAAATGATCCCCATCAGTCGCATTCTTGCCTCCGTCATGGCATTATTTGCCCCTAGCTTTCCTTCAATGCTCTTTCCAATTAGGGCACTGAACTCACTGAATGGTTTCTTTAAAGCGGATCTATGACAATTGACCTTTTTAGATCCTAGGTTTGCCGTTTTGGCGATTGTTGCCCAGAAATCATCTATATTTTGTGGTACCAGGGCCACTTTAGCTAGACCCTTATTCGAAAGTTTAAGATGTTTGTGAATTACCTTTGCTGTGATGACCACTTCTGTGCCGTTAACAGATGCAACGATCTTGTCTTCCTCCCAATCGTCACCTTCTTCGGCAAGGAGCCCAGGGACATACTTTGCAGTTTTCCAGAAGGAGATTAGACTTTCATAGTAGACATCGGTGATTGGAGCATTCAGAAAGGTTAGTAACCTCAGATTTTTGCATCCACCTACCAGTCTTTTTGCTTCATCGTCATCGCCGCACAGTTTTAGGTAGTGTTCTTCTTGAAAGAAAGAACCAGTTGCAATGGATTTTTCATATCCAGTTTGGGTGTTTGAGGAGGATAAGCCATTGTTTGAGGTGTTTGAGAGTTTGAAAAGAGGGCTTCGATTATTCATAGAGAAAGCAACGTAGGGTTTATAACTTGCAAATGAGCGTAAAGATTTCCGAAAAACCTCTAAGTGTGGTTTATATAGTATGATTTAAGGTAGTGTGAACGTGGTTGAATATGGAAGGATTTTGTGACGTAATGGCATGATTTTATGTATGTAAATCACGGCATTTGAGTGTAGTGGGAGAGTGGATTGAGGTAAGTAATGATAAATCCCGGATATCGAGGCGTTTGTAATATAAAATAATGTAGTTACCTACACGATTATGAATTGATCTCCACGTGTGTAATCTTCCACAGTATAATCCTCCATAACTTCTTTGATTTTCCACATGTATAAATTATTACTTGGTTCACACTTTAGTTTGCTTGTGACTCCAATTTACATTTCGGTGGAGTCCCTTGACTGGTCACTTAGCCTGTGTAGTGACTTCTGCATTGAGCTTCTGTATATAACTGTTCCTAACAATCATTTTAGTTGACTTCACTGAATACCAGTGCCTTACCTGCTACATCTCCTGTAATGGCAAAGGTTTAGTCAGCTAGTGAAGTCACTTAGCTGATTACTCCAGTTAGCCGCTCCCTAGTCAATTTCTATCATTCTTAACTCGCCACCAAAACTTATCAATCTTTCATGACTGAATGGTTTTGTGAAGATGTCAGCCAATTGATCTTCAGTAGGTATGTATCTTAGTATGACATCACCTTTCTCAACATGATCTCTGATGAAATGATGTCTCACATCAATGTGTTTTGTTCTTGAGTGTAACACTGGATTTTCAGTGATTGATATTGCACTTGTGTTGTCACACATGATTGGAATTGTCTTCTCTTCCATTCCATAATCCCTTAGCTGTTGCCTGATCCAAAGAACTTGTGCACAAAGAATCGCCGCTATATATTCTCGCTTTAGTCATTGATGTAGATATTGAGTTTTGCTTTTTTACTAAACCATGATACTAGCCTATTGCCTAGCATCTGACATGTTCCGGAAGTGCTTTTTCTATCTATCTTACATCCGGCATAATCATAATCTGAATATGATATTAACTTGAATCCTCCATCTTTTGGATACCAAATTCCAACATTGATGGTGTTCTTCAGATATTTGATTATTCTTTTAGCTTCTAGAAGATGTGATTCTTTTGGTTGGGCTTGAAATCTTGCACATACTCCAACTGCAAAAGCTATATCAGGTCTGCTTGCAGTTAGATAGAGTAGGGATCCAATGATTCCTGTATAGAGCTTCTGATCAACATCTTTTCCACTTTCATCTTTTCCAAGAACAACTCTTGCACACATTGGTGTATCTGATGTGCCACTTGTATCCATACCATACTTGTGAATCAGGTCCTTTGTGTATTTGGCTTGATTTATGAAGATGCCATCTTTCCTTTGTCTTACTTGTAGACCAAGAAAGTCATTCAATTCTCCCATCAATTTGCTCTTCATTAGGTTAGCAAATTTCTCACACATCTTTTTATCCTCTGATCCAAAGATAATGTCATCAACATAGATTTGTACTAGCAATGTGCTTGTTCCTTCTTCTAGCTTGAAAAGAGTCTTATCAATAGTTCCTTTGTTGAATCCATTGTTGATCAAGAATTGTGATAGAGTTTCATACCAGGCTCTAGGTGCCTGTTTAAGTCCATAAAGGGCCTTCTTGAGCTTGTAGACTTTATCTTCCTTTCCTTTGAGGTGAAAACCAGGAGGTTGTTCCACATATACTTCTTCTTCCAAAAGTCCATTCAAAAATGCACTCTTGACATCCATTTGGTAGACTTTGAAGTCTTTGTGGGCTGCAAAGGCTAGAAAGAGTCTGATTGCCTTTAATCTTGCTACTGGGGCAAAGGTTTCATCATAATATATTCCTTCTGCTTGAGAATAGCCTTTTGCAACTAGTCTTGCTTTATTTCTGACAACTGTTCCATGTTCATCCATCTTGTTTCTGAATACCCATTTTGTTCCAATGATGTTGGCAATTTCTGGTCTGTCGACAAGTTCCTAGACTTCATTACTTTCAAACTCATTTAGTTCTTCTTGCATAGTTGTACACCAATCAGCATCTTGGACTGCATCATCTATTGTTTTGGGTTCCACTTGTGATAGAAAGCATGTTAGCATATTCTCCAGTTGTCTTCTGGTTCTAACTCTTGTGTGTATATCTCCAATAACTTGATCTTTAGGATGGTCTCTTAGCCAGTTGAGGTCATGTTGAAATTGCTCTTGACTTGGTTCTTCCACAACTTCAGTTTGTGCATCAGCTTCAAGTTCTTGTGCGGGTGCCTCTTATGTTGTATTGACTGGTGGCTCATCTTGATTTCCAAAATTTTGATTCAGAATGGTGGCTGGTACTGTTGTATTCATATATACTTGTCTTTGATCTGCTTCTTCTTCAAGTTCTTGAAGGCTTTCACCATTTGTGTTTGGCTCATCAAAGACTACATGAATTGATTCATCAATTACTAAGGTTCTTTTGTTGAGTACTCTGAAAGCCTTCTGAGTATCCCATAAAGATTGCTTCATCAGCTTTTTCATCAAAGGTATGTACCTGATTCATGTTCAAAACAAAACATTTAGATCCAAACATACATAAATGTGAGATGTTAGGTTTTCTTCCATTCCATATTTCATATGGAGTTTTTCCATGATTTTTGTTGATGATTGATCTGTTTTGTGTATAGCATGCTGTATTTGCTGCTTCAGCCCAAAATCTCTTTGGTAGGCATGCTTTAGCAATCATTGTTCTGACTGCTTCCTTGAGAGTTCTGTTTGTTCTTTCTGCTACACCATTTTGCTGTGGAGTTCCTGCTGCTGATAGTTGATGTAGTACTCCATTTTCTTCACAGTAGGTTCTTATAATTTCATTTAAAAATTATGTGCCTCTATCTGATCTGATCTGATCTTGATGATCTTCAGTTCTTTCTCATTTTGAATTCTTCTTAGCAAATCTGTTAGCTTTTTGAGTGTCTCTCTTTTCTTGTTCAAAAATATGGTCCAGGTGAATTTGGAGAAGTCATCCACCACTACTAGAGTATATTTCTTTCCACTTACACAAACTGGTGTGACTGGTCCAAAAAGATCCATATGCAATAGATGTAAGATTCTTGTTGTTGATTGATAGGGCTTTGACTTGAAAGAGCTTTTGATTTGTTTTCCTTTCTGACATGCATCACAGAGAGTTTCCTTCTTGAATGTGATCTCTGGTAGGCCTTCAAATAACTTGTTCTTTGATAATGTGTTGATGGTCTTGAAATTTAGGTGATTCAATCTTCTATGCCAAATCCAGCTGGTTGATTGCTTATTCTTGACAAGTAAGCATGTTTCTGCTTTTGCTGTCTTCCAATCCACCACATACATGTTGTGGTCTCTTCTTCCTGCAAGAACAACTGTTTTGGTTTGGCTGTGAATAACTTTGCATCCTTCCTATTTGAAGTGCACATTGTAGCCTTTGTCACAGAATTGACTGATGCTCAACAGATTGAAATTCAGTCCTTTAACATAGGCCACATTTTGAATCTTCAGGTTGTTTTTGAACATTATGCCTTCCCTCTTAATTTTGCAAGGGTTTTCTTTACCTCCAAAGGTAACTTTAGGTCCATCAAAAGCTTTAAAGTCGATGAGCCATTCCTTGTTTCCTGTCATATGTCTGGAACATCCACTGTCTATGTACCAGACATCCTGCAAAACAAATTAGTTAAGTTTAGGTACCCAACTCTGTTTGGGTCCATTTCTGTTAGTAGTCATGCCTCCTACTCCTAGTGTGTATCTAAAGGATCTTCTCTTTGGATAATTAAAGTCATGAACTTCATATGTATAAGGCATGGCAGAATAACTTCTAATGTTTCTGCTATACGTATTCTGATACCTTTCTCTACTTTTTGGTGCATTAGCATCCTTTTTCACTTTTCAATATGCAGGAGGGAACCTATTTCCATATTGCTTCTTGTGTCTAGGAACATACCTTGGTTGACTTTTCTTAAACACATGTTGCATAGCATGGATTGGCTTCTTCTTGTATTTTGGGGGTGCCACATTCCAATCATCCTCAGAAGGGTAAAGTCTTCCCTTACCATTCTGAAATCCTTTGCCCTTTCATAGCTGGATTGATGATTTTATCTACTGTTTCACCACACTGGGTTTTGACTTCACTTGTACAGGATGAGTGGTTGAAACTATGGTCTGTCTTTTTCTGAATTTTGGTCCAGGATGGGTCCTTGATTCAGAATTGAGTTGTCCATTGTTTCTTTTCTCATCCTGACTGTTGTAGCCAAGACCAGATCTGGATCCAAACCTTTTTGGAGGTTTGTAAGCTGGTGCATTTTGTGTTTTAGTTTTGTCCTTAACTGGCTGTTTGTTGATCAGCTGTGGAAATTTCCTTGCTAGTTTGTTCATCTTTTATTTCATCCAGTTCTTTCTTTAATCTCTTATTTTCCTTTCTTAGATTCTCACATTCTTGTTCCATAATTTCATGATTTACTTGAATTTCTTCAAATTTGTTCATGAGATTTTGAATCGATTTGCGTGAAATCTAAGGAGAAATAAAGATTATGCAAAGGTCGATGTGGATGCACTAGATGATGAGTATAAACTAGAAGTTACCTCGCCATTTGACTCTTTAGCCATAAGACATAGATAGGCTTTTTCATTGTCTGAGCTGTCAGCCTCATCATCATCAGAATCATTTTCAGATGATTCTTCATTCTTTTCACTGCTAGATTCAGCTTTGAGTGCCTTCTTGATTTTTCTTTTTTCAATTTTCTTGTACTTCTTCTTATCCTCATCTTTGTCTTTTTCTTCAGCACAATCAGCCTTGAAGTGACCTTTCATATTACAGTTGAAGCATCTGTATTCATCATCTTTTTTCTTCACGTCTTTGCTTGTGCTTGACTTCTTGTTTGATGATGATCCTCCTTTGAATAACTTCTTTTTACTAAACATGTCAAAATGTTTGATTAGTAAAGCTACCTATTCTTTTAGTTCTTGTGTCTCTTTGCTGCTTTAGTCAGCCGTTTTATTTTGCTGGGGTGCAATCAGTGCACTGATCTTGTGTGTCTCAGATTGTGCACTGTCTTCACCGTTTAACTCAAATTCATGAGCCTTTAGCTGGGACATCAGAGTCAAGGTGTCAGTGTTTGCAAGGTCTGTTGTTCCTCTAAGCACTGATGTGATGATCTTCCATCTTTCAGGTAGGCCTCTCAATATTTTCAGGCATACTTCTTTCTGAGGATATGTGTGTCCAAGTTGCTGCAATTCACTGATGATGCTTGAGAATCTGTTGTCCATTTGATCAATGGATTCACCAGTCTTCATTTTGAAGTTTTCAAATTTCTATTTTGCAACAGACAATTTCTTTTCTTTGACTGCTTCAGATCCTTCATTGATCAGAGCCAACTTGTCCCACATCTCATTTGCTGTTTTGCAGTCTTTGATTCTCATGAACATGTTACTGTCCAGAGTCTTCAAAATCATATCTTTTGCAACAAATTCTAGATTTGCTCTTCTTCTGTCATCCTTGGTCCAATCTTTCTTGGGTTTGTCTATTTCCTTCCCTTGATCTACTCCTGTGGGTATCACAGTCATGATCTTGATTGGGCCATCATTGATTACATCCAACATCTCCTCATGAGTTGATACAAGATGTGACAACATTCTTATTTTATATTCATCAAAATTATTGACATTAAATACAGGTACCTTAGACATAAAATTTGAGGAATCCATAAGTACAAATAAGATATATGTTTCTATGTATAGAAAGCACTGATTTGAAAACTACTTTTAAAATATGTGATCTCCTTGTTACCAGAAATTAGATCTGAACATGTTCTGATACTAGGAACACTGCTCCGATACCAATTGTTGGTCCCAGAGAAGCGGGTAAAACTATAGTCGATGGGGAGGGTGAATGACTATAGTGGAGTTTCAAAACTTTTCTCTGCTTTTAAAAGCTTTTGGGCGTGGATAACTCCTTCTTAAAATGTTGCTTCAAAGTAGATTATGCAATCACAGATATAGAGTATGCAATGAAATAAAATGCTGTAAGGTAAATTGCTGAAAGTAAATAGACACAAAGCTTATAGTGGTTCAGGGTGGTGTAATCCCTTAATCCACTCTTCTCCTGTGATGATTGAAGGAATTCACTATTGTCTTCACAGTTACAATAGTATGATTGTCCTTGGCTACACAAGCTTTACAATATTCAAGACTTTCACTTCCTGACTTCAAAAGCTTCAGTGACTCAGTCTCTATCACTGCTCATTGGGAACAAATCCTTCAGCAGCTATCACAAACACAACTCCTTCTCAGATGGCTCTGATTCAGTTGCTTGATTTATGTGAATTGGATTCATAGATCTTGTTGATCAATCTCAATGCTTGATGTGGAATTGTAGATTTCTGTTTGAGTTGATCTCTAGATGATTCCTTTTCAGTACAGATAGAAGACTTTTCAATTTGACAGAGTTTCAACTTTTTCTTATCTTTTTAATCGTTGTTTTTCTTGTCTATCAATGCCTTCTATTTATAGCCTTGATAATCCTTAATTTGAATTTTCGTCCGTTGGCTATTTAATGTGGGGAATAATCCTTGATTTGATTTTTGATTCCCCCTTAATTGTATTCTCCTTGATTTTAGTGATCGGATTTTTCTTCAAACGTTTATCAGAAAATCCGTCCTTGATTGATCCCCAATTGATTGTGCATTTAATGCTTGATCTTCATCATTTGAAATCTGAGTAAGTAATGTTTACTTGGCCTTTCTTTAAATGGTTAAGAGATCCTTCTGCCTTAGCTGTTTTGATCCTTCCTTCACCGCTCAGCTTTTACTTAGCCGATACTTACTTTACTCTGCCGGTTTACTGCCTTGTTGTTTTCTTAGATCTTTCAAGTACTTCTTGTTCTTCACTGATCCTTGATTTGGGTGAGATCAGTGTACACCATATTTGACAATGTAGCTCATCATTTGAGTTGTCACTTAGAATTATCCAAGGTCATCACAGACTTTCTTGGTTATAAGTCAGACCATAATGTCTTCATGCTTCTCTGCTGGTACTTGGCTGGCCTCACTTTGCCGAATAGCTGTTTCACTTTTCCGTCCTAGCAACTAGTACAATACTTGTCTGACTTAACTTATACAATATGTCAGACTCTAAGTAAAGACTTATACATAGAATTCTAACTTATTTCAGGCTTGCTATAACACCTAGTATAGCCATCATCAAAACATAATAAAATGTTCCTAACAAATATGTCCATAATTATCTCCAACAATTAAGGAGATTAAATCGTAATTATCTATCTTAGGGAACACGAAATCCAAGCCCAACTAGTACAAGGCCCACGACGGCTTAGGGCATAACGCCTCTATGTATAAACCATCCTAACGAACTACAAAGAGTTGATTCCAATACACACATTGGATATGTAGGCAGCTTGAGAAATATCAAGTGCGATCTAAACCACCACCAAAACACCCCTCTCTTTTATCGCTTTTGTTGTTCTTGAAGCTTTCATAAGTTGTCCTTGGAGAACAAATTTCGGATTTATCATCGACGATTTCAAAGATCGTCCCATGATTATGTTTGAGATAATTAACTTGTTAGAGTTATAAATTTATGATATTTAAGGTAGTTATTGGATTAATTTTGTTGAGCTTGTTCGATAAATGAAATTGACATTCGTTGGAGAAATATGTGGTTGAGCTATTTGAATTTTGGTTGATATCAATGTGATTGTTCATAGTAAAATAAGAAACTTGTATTAGATTGTGTTTTATTGTTTTGGTTATAAGTTGATTATGTTATTGTTGTACTTGACGATAAAAAATCGCATTTGGGGAGAAAATCGTGTAAAATTATTAAATTCATTTGTATTTTATTATGTTTTTTTGTGCTCGTATCGGCACGTACTTAGTTTAATTGGTCGTTGAATTGATTGTCTTTTTATTCCCAAACAAAAAATCTTGATGAATTTTTCAGTAGCAACATAATGAAGTGTTTTAAGAATGTAAAGCATACGACGAAACTGGACCTATTTTATGCTACGCCTCGATCTGATGACATTCTTAGAAATGCATGTTTCCCTACGATGTTTTCGGTTCATTCTGATCCACACAGTCAGCCAAATCCCTAGACATTGTATTGGGGCTGCTTTTATAGCGTAACTCATAGAAAATTTCGTTAGGTCTTCTCAATAAAGCATCTTTCTCATTCTCAGTAGCTTGGAAAAGCCGAAGGTGGATGTAAGGCATCCGTTAGATAAAAAATCTAAGGTCTATTCTACTTGCTCTATCCAACATCTATTCTTCCTCATCATTATCAATTATTTTATGATGGAGGTAAAAACTCAATCTCAATTACCCATCTACCGATATGATACAAAATATATAAACCTTACAACAAACATTCGAAAAACTTGACCATGTATGTATATATATATATATATATATATATATATATATATATATATATATATATATATATATATTCAGAGAGAGAGATAGAGATAGAGATAGATAGATAGTTATTTATACATACATAGATACATATATACATATACATACGTGTGTGTGCATGTGTGTATGTATGTATATATGTATGTATGTATCTCTATGCATACATACACACATATATACATACATACACATGTATACATATGTACAAACACATACATGTAGTCATATACATACTTATTGTATAAATATTGTTGTCGTTTCGTGTGTATATTGACGGAGGCCGGACTGCACCTCGCCACGTGTCATCCTCGTACTTACTAAAAATTTAATGAAACCATAACATTAAGGGCTAGGAGTCCCAGCTTAAGCCTAAGGGAAAATCTGAACACTAGGTGGGAGGTCGGCCTAGCTCGTCTCCCAGTCCACCGCAGGTCGGTCAGGGCGCAACGGAGTACATTCGGTGCAGTTCGGGTCATAACGACCTCAGGGGCTCGACGCAGGTCGGCTAGAGCTACCCTCGACCTTTATCCCATGTGCTTATAACATTGGATAAGTATGGAATGAATCCTCGTTCATAAAGACTCTGACCCAATTATTCAAATCCTTTGATTATCTCCTAAAATCAAAGGGATTAATTCATAATTATCCATTCGTTAAGGGACGCGAAATAGAGTCCACAATGGATAAGACTCATGTATGCCTTGGGCACAAGCCCCTCTATATAAATGATCCCAAGAACTACGAAGAGACTTGATTCCTGAAACTATACAGGATACGTAGGCAACTTAGGATAAACATTATATCAGGTTTAGTCTAAATCACCACAAAACCACCCCCTCTTTCATATTTACTCGAGCTTTCCGGATCTTGATAATTGTCACTAGAAGATACGGCCCGGATTATTTTGTTAGACGAGATCCAGATTTGTCAATTGGCTCTAGAAGGATGACCTCTTTTATTGGCAATTACCCAAGATCGACATGGTGAAGACACGAAAATAAAAAGTGGTAGAGAAAGCCCAAGGTGGTCAAAACACTAACGGTGGAGAGGCAACAACCACCAACACTGAAAGCCAAGTCGGAAGGCGGTTTTGATCCACCCACCAAGCTTGGTTGGATCGACTAGTGGCCATGGATGAAGAAACTAGATAAGCCACCCTCCATGTAGCCACATGAGAAATGAGGATTTGGAGGAGGATGAACAAGAGCAAGAAAAAACACCTACTCCTAATCCTAGGCAAAGTAAGCAGAAGGATCAATCATCCACGGAGAACCTAGGGAAGAAGCCACTCGATCCCAGAACAATGGAAGTAGCCAGAGCTGAGCTTGATGCAATAATGGGAAGGAAATTAAACGAGTTCTCATTCATCTCCCCTTTCTTCAAACATATTGAGGCCTACGCCTGACCTGCTAGGTTCAAGGTTCCTAAGATGGACCCGTATGATGGATCGAAAGACCGTTCGGATCACCTTTTCAATGTATAACAGACATGAACCTGTACAACGCTCCGGACAAGGTGTTTAGGGTATATTTTACTATATTTTCAGGCTTAATCCCTAAACAATTTACCTTGTTTTCGAGGGAATAAATGAGAAAAGCATGTTTTAACCAATAAATTCATATAATGTTCATTGAGGGTTTATAATTTAATTATGAGGAAATATTGAGTTTAAATGTTATTTCGTTACACATTTTTCTATTATTATTACTCGATGACTTGGTGTAACAATTATTTTGCGAAAATAAAGAAATGCAAGGGGATATTATTTATGGAGAAGATTATTCTCATTTAATCAAGAGATCAATGTTATTCAATCAAAGGATTTTGAAATAAAGAAGGAAAATCGGAGCATTGAAGAGAGGATAAAGAAGATCTGATCGAAGGAGTGGAGTGGGGAACACGTTTTACACGAAGCCACGGTGTGAACGCGAGAAGTGGCACGCCGGTCGACCGAAAGCCTGCTATTCGGTCGACCGAGCCAAGAGGTTCGGCCCACCGAGGCTACATAAATTAATCCGACGCGCTTTCTAGATCCTTCCCTATGTCGGCCACAAACTCCTATATAAGCAAAGATCCATTCGAAAGCGAAAGAGACATCCGAAACATCGTAAAAATTAGTATAGCAATTAGCAATAAATTAGATTCATAGATAGTCTTTCTTTTATTTTTCTTTCAATTTCAATTCAGCAAATAAGGATGTTTTTGAAGAAGATGAGTGGCTAAAGGCCTGAGGCTGGGACCACCATGTGAAGCCACCGTCACCGGATTTAAACAAGGATTTTGCATTTATTCGTTCTAGTAAGTTTCTTGTTCTTCCTTCATGTTTTGAATTGTTTATGTGCAATGTGTATGAACTATACGTGTGTTGCATGCTGATTTGAATTTAGACATACGATAGTTGATAAATTCATAGATTGCCGTGAAGGAGAGTGATAATATTTCTTCTAACAAACGAAAGTTGAGGAGAATATTGTTAGATTAGGATTTTATATCCATATCTTTGTTTCGTAGAGCTTTAGTCAAACCGAGAGGTGTACTAATTAAAGGTGTAGAATCGAGAGAGGAAACGCCGCTTTAGTAGATAATAATCCAAGACTTACGAATGAATATGCGATTTTCTTGTTAATTTCAGTGGGGTGGTGGATCAAAGGTGTGTTCTAGTTGTTTTAATCATAGTTGTTAGAAAAAGATTTGATAAGTAGTAGTTGTTCTTTTCGCTTTTGAAACCTTTATTTCGTTTCTTTAATCCAAGATCGTATTTATAAACCTTACAAAAATCGAAGGCGAAACACTATTTTTCGTACAAGTCCTCAAGCGGATACGACCGGTTTCATCACTATAGCCGCGAACCTTCGCACTTGGGGTTGACATCGGTTTTATTTATTATATTTTATCAACGCTTTGCATAAAACCGCAAACAAGTTTTTGGCGCCGTTGCCGGGACTTGGCACGGAAAGTTTTCGCTTTACCTGTAATTTACGGACGGTCGCTAATTCAGTGCGTACTAATCTAAAAAATTTTAAAAAAAAATAAAAAATAAAGAATTTCAGTTCGGTCGATCGAACTCACCCTCTCGATCGACCGAGAGTTATTTTATTTTTTTCTTTCTCTGCTCGCTCGTGATAGTCTTACAAGATTCATTACTCGCTTTTTTTATGTTTTGAACCTGCTTTGAGTCCGCTTTTAGTTTAGTTTTTAGTTGTTGAGTCTAATTAAAGGATTATACTTAATTTTAAAAATAAAAAAAAATAAAAAATTATTTTTTATTTTGACCCGAACATTTGGTTCGAAAGTGGTTTATGCAAACTCGAACTCACGGGGACCACTTTTATATAACCCGAGCTGTGAGCGAACCATCGTTCGACCGAATAGACGTTTGGCTCGACTCGCGGATCGACGGACGAGGCAAACGACCCTGAAAGAATACGTTGAGGAAGAAGCCCAAGTTGAGGAAATGGCGGATCAAAGGACATTGGCGGACTATGCCATGCCGCTCATCGTGAAAGTAAATCCTGCATCGTGATTCTCCGAAATCACGGTGATAATTTCGAACTCAAAACTTCTTTAATCAACTTGGTGAGAGGTTCCACATTCCATGGCTTCTCCACCGAGGACCCACACGATCACATTCACTCATTTCTAGAATCGTGCGGGACTACTTTAATCAAAGGGTCACCGAGGCATACCCGAGGATGAAACTTTTCCTTCTCACCGGAAGGAGAAGCGAAAGAATGGTATAAATCTTTACCAATCGACTCCATTACTTCGTGGGAGGAGTTGGAGAAAGAATTTACGAGCCAAGATTTTCCACCGCAAAGACGGCTCATCTTCTCGAATCGATATTCACTTTTGTGCAAATCGAGAAGGAATCGCTTTTGCGATGCATGGAAACGATTTAAGTCTCTCTTGAGAAAGTGCCCCACCATGGGCTGGATAAACAAAGATTGGTCAACACTTTCTATAGTGGTTTGACCGAATTGACCAAGGAATGGTGAATAGTTCTCACTGGAGGTGCATTTCTCGAGAAAGACACCAAGAGGGATGGACGTTGTTTGAAGATATTGCAAAGTATAATTATGCCCCTACCTATAAAGGTGCATCCAAATGTAAGAGCTCGACTCAGAGGAAGTATGAGGTAGATGAGACCACACTTATAAAGGCTCACTAGCCGCACTTCTGAAAGCAAGTGGCGGCAATGAATGTTCGTAGTCTTGTATGTGACAACCGCCATGGCCAAGGCCATCGCGATGTCGAGGCCGCCTTGACCCGATCCTCAGGTCAAAGCCGTGCAAAACAACGTTGTCTCGCCAAAATTGCGATACTATTGGGCACACGCTCCATCAATGTCCTCTATTGCTTGCATTCGGAGGAGGTGAATGCATTCGGTTCTCAAAATTATCGACCTTTGGGTCGAATCGAAACACTCAAGGTTTAATTATCGAGTGACCTTTCAGGGTAGCAAATCCCCATCGCTTTGGCCCCTAGGCCTAATCTGAGCAATTTTCAAACCAACTCTCGACCGGCATGGAACAATAATCCACCGGTCAATCAAAATCAAAATCATAATCAATCATTTCGTATCTTAGAACAAAAGTTGAGTGAGCAAGCCACGCCAACACTCAGCTTGGCAAATGCATTGAGTACTTTGACCAAGATGTCTGAGGAATTTAGAGGTGCAAATGGGATGATTTCGGGCAACAAGCAAGTCGACCTCAAGGTCACCGCCGAGTTTCTTCGAGAAGAACCCCGAGGGGTTAACGTGGTCCGAATGACAAGAATACTTGCACCGATCCGGCCGCACCATGGAACTATGGTCAAGATGAGTTGAATGTCGAAATCTGAGGAGTGGGAAAGCGGTTGGCGGTCGTGCCAACCAGGAAACGAATAGCCCCTCCTGCGAGCAGAGAGGCGGGAGAGGGAAGATCTTCTTTCTCCTCGTAAGGATCTTTGGGATGGCTGTTGAGCCAAGTGAAAAGGAAATTCAAAGAAATGTGAGAGTTGAGAATACTGCTTTGAAAGAAGTCGGATTCTAAGTTGAGTTAGGGAAGCATGTGAGGTGGAAAGATAGGGAAGACAAAGCAATCAATCATAAGACGCCAAAGAAGAACTTCACCGAGGAGGACTTTGTTGATCTCCCTTACCCACCTAGCAAGAACAAGTCACACATTAACGATCGATAAGGAGTATAAGAAGGTTATCGATTTGCTCAAGAATACCGAGGCAAACATTCCATTAGTTGATCTTTTGGTAGGGATGCCAAAGTATACAAAGTTTATAAAGGACGCAGATGAGTTCAAGAAGAAGCTTCAAGAGCTCGAGCACATAGTGTTGAATGAAGAATGCTCCGCAATCGGTCGACTAAACTTCTGTGAAGTGTCCCCGACCTCGTAAATTCACGATTTCGTACTATCGGGAACAGGACTTCCATAATGTTTTATGCGATTCGGGGCATCACTCAATCTGATGTCTACTTCAATCTTCCAATCTCTTGGATTGGATCAATCTATTACTCTTAGACCCATTTCTCTTCAACTTGCGATATAGAAGTGTGAAGTATGCAAGGGAACCAGAGAAGATGTGTTGGTCAAGGTTGAGAACTTCATATACCCAAATGATTGGGTAATCATGGACATGACCAATGATGAGAAAACACCCTGATCCTTGGAAGACCTTTTCTTGCAACCGCCCGTGCCTTACTAGATTCCTACAAAGGGCGAGATAACCCTACATTTGGAGGATGAGAGTGTAAAGTTCAATGTGGGCAATGCAAAGGAAGCACGATCCAAAGGACACTTGTTTAGCTATTGAGGACGATTTCACTGATGAGTATGATGAACAAGTGTTCATGGGCGGTTGGGATGAGGAAGAATTCAATAAACAATCTGCAACTTGGACTCGATGAGGAGTGGAAGAATTTTTAGAGAGATTGAGAAGGAGGAAAAGGAAAGTTCGATTACACAGAGAGATGGTAAGAAAGAAAATGAGGAAGAGGCATGGTGACATGGCCAGATTTGCAAAAGGGGATGAAACCCCATGTCTCACGGGAGGCCATGATGCTCAGAGAGCCCTTATGATAAGCTTGGAGATCTGGAGCTTAAGGCGATAAATTAAGACCAAGTGTGGAGGAGCCACCGTCGATTTAGTGTTGAAACCCTTGCCTCAACACTTGAAATACATTTTTCTCGAGGGGCGGTGATAAGCTCCTTTGATTATTTCATCTAAGTTAGAACCAAAGGAGGAAGAAAAGCTTATCAAAGTGTTTGCAAGATAATATCCTAGCCTTTGGTTGGCAAGTGGGAGATATCAAGGGATAAGCCTGATATCTCAGTATGCACAAGATCGGGACTGCTGAGGATCGAAGAAAGTGCGACACCTCGAGAGAAGGCTAAACCTCACACGCAGAGAGGTCGTTAAGAAGGAAATCATCAAATTGCTTGACATGGGTATCATCTACCCAATAGCCGATAGTGAATGGGTGAGCCCCACTCAGGTGGTGCCAAAGAAAGGAGGGATCACCATCGAGAAGAATGAAAAGGGGAAGAGATTGCCCTACGGCAAGTCACTGAGTCAGAGTTTGCATCGATTACGTAAGACTAAATGAGGTAACTCTAAAAGACCACTTCCTTGCCATTCATTGACCAGCTCCTTGAGAGGCTTAGTGGCAAGCAATATTATTGTTTTCTGGATGGCTATTCAGATACTTTCGTATAGCTATCGACCCCAATCGATCAAGAAAAGACTACCTTCACCTGTCCCTCAGAACCTTCGCTTACGAAGAATGCCATTTGGTCTTTGCAATGCACCGCTACATTTCAAAGATGTATGCTGGCTATCTTTGATGGTTTAGTGGAGAAGGTGATGGAGATTTTTATGGATGACTTCTCTGTGTTCGGGACGCTTTACCACCACTTGCTTACACAATCTTGATAAAGTTTTGTCCCGGTGCATAGAGAAAGACTTAGTCTTAAATTGGGAGAAGTGCCACCGATGGTGGAAGAAGGAATTGTTCAGGGGACACAAGGTGTCCAAAGAAGGTATTGAGGTCGACAAAGCGAAGGTAGAAGCTATTGAAAAATGACATACCCCAAAAATGCAAGAGAAGTAAGAGGATTCTTGGGTCATGTCGGTTTATAGGGCGATTCATCAAAGACTTTTCTAAAATAGCTGCCTTTGTCATCTCTCTTAAGAGAAGATGTGAAGTTTATTTTCACCCCGAGTGTGAAAGAGCATTTAAAGAACTAAAAGACAAGTTGGTTACCTCGCCAATTCTTATAGCACTCATTGGAAAGCTCCTTCGAGCTTATGTGTGATGCTTCTAATTATGCAATCAGCGCGGTGCTAGGTCGTAGAGTGGACGGAAGGTTCCGACCCATCTACTACGCTTAGTCACACTTTAAACCCAAGCGCAAGAAGTAAATTATGCAACAACCGAGAAGGAGTTGGCGGCGAGTTTTTGCCATGGATAAATTTAGAAGCTACTTGCTTGGGTCGGAGGTCACGGTCCGGGCGAGACCATTCTCGCATTGAAATATCTCATGAACAAGGTGATGCCAAGCCTCGCTTTGTTGAGATGGATCTTGATTTTACAAGAGTTTGATGTTCATATCCGGGACAAGAAGGGTAGCGAGAATGTGGTAGCCGACCACATGTCTCGGCCGACCGACGATCCTCGTGTAGTCGGATGAGATTGGAATCGATTTTCCAACTGAGCAACTCATGACCATTGATGTGTGCGAGGTTGCTCCTGCCCGTGCGCCTTGCTGGAAAAGGTTCTCCTTGGTTTGCACCTTTTGCAAACTTCTTGAGCGGCAGATATCTGGACCCTGACCTGACATATCAGCAAAAGAAGAAATTCTTTTCGGATTTGAACTATTATGTGTGGGACGATCCCATTCTCTTCAAGCGTTGCAAGGATGGATTGCTCCGTGTAGGTGTCCCTCGAGTTCGGCGAGAGGGACATTATTGAGCAATGCCATGGTGGACTGTGGGAGGTCATTATGGAGTCAAGACTGCTGCGAAGATTTTTCAGTCCGGTTTCTACTGGCCAACAATTTTTAAGGATACAGAGAACTTTGTAAAAGGGTGTGACCGGTGCCAACGCACCGGTAAACTTTCTCGGCGAATGGACATGCCCCTCCACCCCATCCAAGAATGCGAGGTCTTCGACGTATGGGGTATTGATTTCATGGGACCGTTTCCATCCTCGTATGGGAACAAGTACATTCTCGTCTCAACGACTACGTATCAAAGTGGGTGGAGGCGATAGCAACATCATGGAACGACGACTACAAGGTGGTCAAGAACTTCCCCAAGAAAAATATTTTCACGCGGTTTGGTCATCCACGAGCCCTCATCGCGATGACGAGGAACTCACTTTTGCAATACTCCACTAGAAAGATTTTAGAACGATATGGGGTGAAACACAAAATTGCTACCCCTATCACCCTCGACGAGTGGACAAGTTGAAGTGAGTAACCAAGCTCAAGAGCATTCTTGAGAAGACGGTGAATTCTAATAGGGCGGACTGAGTCGAAATCGGATGATGTGCTCGGGCTACAGGGATGCCTTTCAAGACTCCTATTGGCACGCCTCCGTTTCGAGATGGTTTATGGCAAGGCCTCGCCACCCGCCAATCGAGCTTGAGCACAGAGCGTTACGGGCTATTAAATTCTTGAATTTCGATAGCCGCTTATGCAGAGAAAAGCGATTATTGCGATTGCGAGAGCTTGATGAATTCGAGACTCCAGGCCTACGAGCTCGAGAATCGATAAGAAAGGACTAAACTGCTTCACGACAAGAAAATCAAGATTAGGGAATTCAAAGCGGGCGAGTGGGTTTCTTGTATAATACCAGGTTACATCTGTTTCCTGGTAAGCTACGCAGCCGTTGGTCTGGCCCCTTTGAAATCTTTCGGTATTCCTCAGTGGAGCAATCGATTTGAAAGATAAGCGGGCGGGTTGTTCGTGAGTAAATGGTCATCGGTTAAAACACTATATTGGTCAACAAAAGGAACGACCGGTGGTTTTCTATCTGAATGACGTCCCTAGTCAAACCAACTCCGATCCTTCGGCACCCGATGATTTACATCTCTGTGAGTTCTTTGATGATGTTGTGCTCCCTGATGTTGCACCTCGGCTTGAGAAACAGAAACCTAAAAAGAAGAAGAGAAGAATCATAGGTACGAAGTGGATACAGAAGTTTGATGATATGGCCAAGATGTTGGCGAGACTTTGTTCTGTGGTTTCTCGCTGCTGACCCCGAGAAGGTCGAGAATGATTCCGGGATGAGGCTTCACTGGCCTGACCCCGGTTGAGTTTTTATTGGTTAGTCGAGCTCCCGACTATAATTAAGCCCTACTAGGACGGTAACCTAGATATCTTTTTTTTTCTTTTTGTTGGTAGTTTATTTTTGCTTTGTTTCTCTTGTTGGTTGCTAATGCTTTCCACCTAGCAGTTTCTGACTATGGATCTATACTTGGACGATTGCCCACATCATGACCCCTGTTTGTTTCTTTTTATTTCCTCACGTACCCAAGTATCTCTCGATATTACATTTGTGCACTACATTTCACATAGATTCGGTTATTATCAATTTTTGCATTGCTTCTGCTTTGTTCCATGATATTGCCTTGTCTATCATCTTTTGTGCCCCTATCCCCGAGGTACGCCTTGTTTCCCACGCGTGTGCGTGATATTTGCGATAAGCGATTGTGAGCTTTCGATGATATCGCCACTGTGGATGGTTCACGATCCATCGATTTCTTCAAGCATTTATGGATCTCGACTCGCGACCACTTCCTGCACTGCAACTTTCGAATTACAACCAGCTAAGTTTTTCTTATTTTGCACATCTTTGAGGACATCATGTAACTTAAGTGTGGGGGAGGGTTTATTGGTTTGTTTTACATGCTATCTAGTTTTGCTCCTTTGAAAAATTTGATAAAATTTTTGAAAATTTGTGAGTCCCGAGTAACTTCAATGACATGCTAGTTTTGTAATTTGGCACCTTTAATTGTTATCATGAGTCATATCATGTTCTAAGAATAGGTTTGGTAGATCGGATACTCACTTGAACCTCGGACACACTAACTCGTTAGATGAGGAACCAAAAATATAAAATAGTCTCCGGTTAGTTAAGGGATAGCCAATTCTACTGCAGATAACCACTTACTTAGCACTGATGAAAGTTAAGAACTCGTACTATATACTCACGCTTAGAATCTAAGTACCTTAGTGTTCTTGAGAACCTTAAAAGTCTTGAATGTGTTAGAGATGATACGACCGGGAGTTTCCAAAGAGTTTGAAAAAGAAGAAAAATTTTAAAAAAATTAAATTATGGAAGTTGTTTGCGACTATCACCTCGAGTCCACTTGATATCGCCCCAATTGGGGAGTGTGGTTTACCTTGGACAAGATAGGTTCGAGTGATCTCGGGTGACCGCCTCTAACGTTTAGGGAGAGTGTTATACTTTTGAGACGCGACGATAGAGAAAAAAATTATAGGCCTTTTGGAACTCTGAGTCGAGTTGATCTAAACCCAGTAGAGACCTGGAAGGTATTTTCTTGGCACCAAGTAAAGGAATTTAAATGTGAGTTGGTTACTTTGTTCTTGATAAATAGTTTTTGTAGGGTAAGTCTTTGCAGATGAACGAACTTCGCTTTATTTAACCGGATGATCATATTGCTTGACTTAATACATCAAGAGAGGATCGGTGGAAGTTTAGCGGGTTCAACACACACAATCACTGAGTGAGTTCGATTTGCTAGATACTAGCTTGATGTGAGCATGACTACGTCTCGTGTCAAATTATGTGGGTTTTTGATAGTTTGTCGTTGTTTGTTTTGCTCGGGACAAGCAAAAAGCTAAGTGTGGGGGGAGTTGTTTAGGGTATATTTTACTATATTTTCAGCTTAATCCCTAAACAATTTACCTTGTTTTCGAGGGAATAAATGAGAAAAGCATGTTTTAACCAATAAATTCATATAATGTTCATTGAGGGTTTATAATTTAATTATGAGGAAATATTGAGTTTAAATGTTATTTCGTTACACATTTTTCTATTATTATTACTCGATGACTTGGTGTAACAATTATTTTGCAAAATAAAGAAATGCAAGGGATATTATTTATGGAGAAGATTATTCTCATTTAATCAAGAGATCAATGTTATTCAATCAAAGGATTTTGAAATAAAGAAGGAAAATCGGAGCATTGAAGAGAGGATAAAGAAGATCCGATCGAAGGAGTGGAGTGGGGAACACGCTTTACGAAGCCGGTGTGAACGCGGAGAAGTGGCACGCCGGTCGACCGAGCCTTGCTATTCGGTCGACCGAGCCAAGAGGTTCGGTCTACCGAGGCTACATAAATTAATCCGACGCGCTTTCAGATCCTTCCTATGTCGGCCACAAACTCCTATATAAGCGGCATCCATTCGAAAGCGAAAGAGACATCCGTAAACATCGTAAAAATTAGTATAGCAATTAACAATAAATTAGATTCATAGATAGTCTTTCTTTTATTTTTCTTTCAATTTCAATTCAAGAAATAAGGATGTTTTTAAGAAGATGAGTGGCTAAAGGCCTGAGGCTGGGACCACCATGTGAAGCCACCGTCACCGGATTTAAACAAGGATTTTGCATTTATTCGTTCTAGTAAGTTTCTTGTTCTTCCTTCATGTTTTGAATTGTTTATGTGCAATGTGTATGAACTATACGTGTATTGCATGCTGATTTGAATTTAGACATACGATAGTTGATAAATTCATAGATTGCCGTGAAGGAGAGTGATAATATTTCTTCTAACAAACGAAAGTTGAGGGAGAATATTGTTAGATTAGGATTTTATATCCATATCTTTGTTTCGTAGAGCTTTAGTCAAACCGAGAGGTGTACTAATTAAAGGTGTAGAATCGAGAGAGGAAACGCCGCTTTAGTAGATAATAATCCAAGACTTACGAATGAATATGCGATTTTCTTGTTAATTTCAGTGGGGTGGTGGATCAAAGGTGTGTTCTAGTTGTTTTAATCATAGTTGTTAGAAAAAGATTTGATAAGTAGTAGTTGTTCTTTTCGCTTTTTTGAAACCTTTATTTCGTTCTTTAATCCAAGATCGTATTTATAAACCTTACAAAAATCGGCGGCGGAAACACTATTTTTCGTACAAGTCCTCATGGATACGACCGGTTTCATCACTATAGTCTGCGAACCTTCGCACTTGGGGTTGACATCGGTTATATTTATTATATTTTATCACTGCTTTGCATAAAACCGCAAACACAAGGTGAAGTGCAAGGCCTTCCTTGCACTACTCACGGGCAGGGCTCATGAATGGTTCAGGAAATTACCAGCGAGGTCGATCTCTAACTTCCTGGCACTGGGAAAGACGTTTGTCAATGGTTTCATCACTGCAAATCCGTTCCAAAGAAAACACAACTCATCTCCAATATCTCAAAATATTCAATGAAGAATCCACACAGGTCAAGGACGCCGATGATCATATTCTGATCACCTCATTCGTAACTGGACTATAGGAAGGAAGATTGTATGCCAAGCTGAACAGCAACCTTCCCACATCTATAGAAGAATGTAAGGAAATGACATACAAGCATTGCCAAGGAGAAGAGGCTAACAGAATAAAAAGAGAATCAGAAAAAGGAGAAACCAAAAAGGATAAGTCAGAAGAAAGGTCAGATAAGAAGAGGAAACCGGTTTTGGACCGGATGACTGCCCCAGACAGAGATTGGGTGGGAAAGAAAGGAGCTTTGAAGGAGAGGGACTTCATACCTATGAACATGTCATGGGAGCAGGTTCTCGCAATAATTGAGAGGAAAGGTCTAGCCTGAACTCTGCCAATGATGCGAGGACCCCCGGAAAGGAAAGATAAGAGCAAGTTTTATGCAAACCACAAAGATGTTAGCCACGACTCAGAAAGCTAATAAGGAACTAAAGAGAGACATTGATGCATGAAAGACAGGATGAGGTCATCGACTGATCCCAGAACCCCGAGCCTCGAGGTCACAGAGACTTCAAGCGACAGAATTACAGTCAAGACCGGGGGAGGCAGGATGAGCCTCAACGAAGAATGGACTGATATCCGGATCAAGATCGGCAGCTACATAATCTCCCTATTAACACTATCAATACCATTGTGGGTGGCCCCACCAATGTGTTTGAGGAAATAACCAGGCAAAACAACCGATGTACAAACTCTTTGATTGAGCTAAAATGCACCCTTCAAAAACAATTTATAAAGACTCGAAACCGTGGGCAAACTAACTCTCTAGCCGGCAGTGTACCGATCGATTGCTAGAATAGCTACAGGAGTACGAGGTCGAACCCAAGGGAAAAGTGTTTGCAAGTACCAAAGTGAACGTATTACTTAGTCTAGGTGATCAATCTTTTAAAGTGTTTTATTACTACAACGATACTAAAGTGATTCCTACTAACGAGTTTAAAGAGAAGAAAGAAAGAAGATTAAACTACTAGGTTCAAAGATAGGTTAAGGGACATAGCCGAAACATGATCAAAATAGCTAGTTTCAACCCCAAGGATAGACAAAACCGGGAGTGTGCATTAAAACAAACAAACTCTCGCAATCAATTTCACGGGTGCGTACTCCTAATTCCGGTGCTAAGGTCTGAACAACTCTCTCCTAACACCTTATACCAAGTTAACTACCCTTCCCTAAAGAAGATTCACTAACAAGACTTGTTATCCACTAGAGCCGCTAAAACGTTAAACGGGTAACCTCGCATTGGGCTCGGGCTTAACAACTAAGCTGAGTCTACGCCGTGATCTTAGAACCCCTTTTCCCATACCTCCCCGCAAAATACATATGTAAGATTGGTATGTGAGATTACTAAATTAGGTGATCAATCTAATCTAGCGATGTTATAACAAGTTCTAAGACATGAAATAAGCAAGATTAGACAATAAAAAGCACTACCCACTCCCAATTTCATCACCCAAAGGGTGATTTCACTAAATTTCACATGATTCGACTATGAAAAGGGATTAGCTACTCATTATACTAGTTAAAACATGAAAGAAACAGTAAATTAAAGACATAACAACTAAAAGAAAGAAGAAATATACCATTAACTTGCAGAAATTCGAATTTGAGATCCAAAAGTACAAAATAGTAAACTAATTAAAAGGTGGTCTCTTAGTGTTTGAAGTAGAAATCTGAGCTAAGAAATGGAAAGATTAAGATAAAATAGTGTTGATTTAAGCTAAGAGAAAGTATTCTAAACTATTACAAAAATCGAGCTAAGAGATGGGTAGGGTTTTGCTAAGAGAATAGTTGTTGTCCAAGAAATAGTCTAAGGGGGATATTTATAGGTGGGGGAAAATCTGTAGAAAATAGCTTCAAACGCACGTTTGGGAGGCTGAGACCGGCGTTTAACTTCTTCAAACGCGCATTTCGCTTAGTACAAACGCGCATTTCGCTTCATTTCTGGGCAGGATCTTGACTGTTCTTCAACTGGAACGCGCGTTTAAGAGGTTCAAACGCGCGTTTGGTGGACTTGGACTCTGATCAAGTTGTGTCTCTTGAAACGCACGTTTGGGGGGTTCAAACGCGCGTTTGAACCACTTTTCTCCAAATCTTCAACTTTTCTCCCCTTTTTGATCTCTTCTCTTGCCTCGATCATGCTTTTCACCATAAATCATCGCCTTCCGGGTCTTCGAGACACTAATACCCTACAACATCATAAACGACCAAAAACATCCAAACAATTCCGGAGGGTAAAAGTGCTCGGGAATGGGGTTAATATTAACAAAAAGGGGTAGTAATCCATCAAAGTAACGGATTTACTCCCCGTTCCATAAGCTCACGATATCACCCCGAAAACGGTCTAATAACCCAAAAACGTGCTAAACATGTGGTAAACGGGGATAAATAATGCACCAGAGTCACGTAAAGTTGACTCCCATCACTCTTCTATAGCCGGAAGAGTTTAGAGAACACTGGTGATAACGTCGAAATTACCACGATGAGATAAGTGGTGCTTTGCGGTGGATATCTGGCTATGATTTAGTGTAAAGGCTGGTGGTCTACGGCGGTGAAAGTGGATTCACGGTGGTGAAAGTGGTGATGCAAATGAGAGTAGTGAATTTGGCAGAGTAAGCCTTTATTTCGTATATTGAATCATGTTTAGAATATTACATTGAGACTCTATTTATAGGCAAGCTACAAATAAAGGTTTAACTATTGACGATACGACATAGGAAAATACAAAGCGAAACCGACTAAGCTAAAACTATCTGGCGGTGCCCGTATAGGGGCGGACCCATTACACTTGGTCATTTGCTCATTCTCTATTTTGTTACCTCTTTGAGTCGTAGCTTGCTCTTCTTGATAGTAGGCTTGGGCCGTTGTCGGGCCTGGGGCATGAGGATTGGTGGATCGGCCTCCAACCATTCTTGGTGATCATAGGGCTTAAAGCGCGGGCCGATGGTTGGCGGTCCCAATCTTGGCTTGTGAGTATTCGGACTATGGTGACTGATGGCCTTGTCCATTGTCGTGGTGTCCAGACGGACCCAAATAAGGATCCGCATGATGGATTACGGTTTAGGCATATCAATGCCCCCTTACTCCGTGCCTTAAGCATTTTCAAGAAATGTTAGGCGGGGAGTAAAAGTTTGTTCGCGGACCGATTGCCTTGAACTTTTTAGGTGGCTTGCTATTGTGGCGGATCGCCTGTTAGCTTTACGTAAGTGCCTTACTTAGAGTAGGTGCCTTATGGCTTTGATGTCGTCAAACGACTTGCTTTTTGTGGCTTATGTCATGGATTGACTTGCCGTTGGGATCGCGCTATTAAGCAGATGAACACGGGTGTCGCGCTATGAAGCGGACGGTCTTATGAGACCGTGTTATTAAGCGGACGGGCTTATGATGGCTTTGGTGTCGCAACGCGACTTGCTTTTGGTGCCAATCTATTAAGCGGATGGTCTTATGAGTTGGTGGCGTAGCGCCTTTTTGCGGTGCCGCATGGGCTATTAAGTGTGATGGCGGTTGAGTGCGCCTTTTACGGAGTCGTTTTGCTTCCATTATTGATGGGACGGTTGAAACGACAAATCGTGGTCCATGATTGGTTAGGACACTTCGTTAACCACTCCATAATCATGACGGTTTCAAATTTTGAAATTCGAAAGGCCGCCCGAACTTGGGCCATTATATCTATTCCATCTGGGCCGTCAGATTGAAAACCCTTGGCATATATAAAAGGGACCATACTCATCCATTTTACTCTTTATGCATTTCTGAGTTTCTTAGCAAAGGTTTCCAGCAAAGCTTGAGTTTTCCGGCACCGATTGAGAGCTTTCCGATCAAGATTTGAAAGTTCCGATTCACGTTTGAAGTTCCGGCATCTGCTCAAAGTTTCCAATCAAGTTTTTCAACCAACTTCCAGGTAATTTTCTCGTTTCTCTTTCGATTTGCTTCGTTTTTTTTATCTCCCTTATGTGATTTTCTCCGGCATGTTTCCCCGGTATGCTTTTTGACGCTCTTCATGCTGTCAATGTGTCAAATTTTGAATCTTTTTGCCCATTGGTTTGGGGATTTTGTGTTTCTTCATATTTCACTCTGTATGCACATTGCTTTGCTTTTTGAGTTTCTGGGCAATTTCTGGGTTTGTCACGGTATTTTTGTAATACATCGTCTTGAGAACGACATAGGTAATACGAGTGGTCATACATCCGACGTGGGTCTGTATCATTGTACTCTTGTAATTCGTTGCACAGACACAAACTATAAACATGTAGAAGCACATATAGCACATAAGATCATGTTGACATCATAACTAACTTACGTGAACATACCGAAGGCCATAACAACACCGAGCTCCCAACCTATCTCCACTACACACATAAACAAGCTTACTGTAAAGTAACTAGAAAACATAATAATGTGCTGAAAACACAGTTTGACCGTTACACGACAACAAATAATTATGTCTAGTTTCGTCCAGTTTAACATAAAACAATATTCAACCAACTTAACATCATAACTTTATGCTAACAACGTAACCTATTGATAAAAAGAACTCCTTACCTAAAAAACGAGCCGAACTACGAACTGAACAACATCTTACTTCCAAATCATACGTGAATTTATCAACAACAAATTTAACAACGATTTCCCCTTTTGGACCCTCTGTCATTTTCGAATAAACTCTAATTTATTTAAAGACACAACCTTTAATCCTAACTGTAGAATTTAAAATCCCAAAATACAATAAATATCACAACTTAAATTTACACCCACAAACCACTTGTGAATTAGGTTGAAAAACAGTGTACCGGATAGTGACCGGATCATCTTCTTTCCTTTTCTCCCAACGAACTATGCTTCCGTCGTACTTCTGCTTTTCGTTGTACACAAATTTTACTATGGTCGATCAAATCCTAGTTAGTGTGTCAAACCAATAGAATTTGAGGGATTTGTGGTGGTCCCCTATGTTTAAAAATCAACTACCAATCATGTTGTTTCAAAGTGACGATATGGTGGTCCAATTACTTGTTCCAGGACCTCCATAAAATCATTGTTCTTTGTGATTGCCGAAGGCTAGTGTCGGCTTTGTCCCCTTTTCTTCTTATTATTATTTTTATTCTATATTCACCACAACACAACACAATTATTTATAATAGATTTTTGTCCAGAAGGATAAAATTATCAAAAAATCGGGATAGAAGAAAATTGTAATTTAATAAGGACAAAATAACAATTTTAAAGTAACAAATATGAAGTAACAAATGTGGAATAGAGTAAATATGA
The DNA here is from genome assembly GCA_026214975.1 of Gentiana macrophylla. Taxonomy (NCBI): domain Eukaryota; kingdom Viridiplantae; phylum Streptophyta; class Magnoliopsida; order Gentianales; family Gentianaceae; genus Gentiana; species Gentiana macrophylla. Next base: position 12,968 of record JAOBSW010000399.1, on the reverse strand, counting down.
AGTAACAATTGTGAAACACAAAGAACATTAACACGTGAAGAAGCAATTTTAAAATAACAATTTTGATTTTTGTCGCTGAATCGTGAAAATATTACTTTTGCTCATCCGCACTCCATTTATTAATTTTTTTGTCTTTTGTAGCTTCTCTTCCCCTATTTATAATTTGTAATTTTTTTTTCCGGGGAATTAATTAAATGTTTGTATAAATCTAAACCATCATATCATATCTTTGAAGGGAATTAGTTCAATTATTGGATACTAATAATATCTCTTTATGAATATCACTTTAAAATTAAAAGAGTCACAATCTCGATTAAATATGTTTTTTTCCGGTGATTTATTAAATCCATGAAAATCACTTATCCCAAATAACAATAAAACCTTTTATTAAAAATTTCAGGATTTTACTATATAAGTTTACAATAAATTGTATCATAAATGTAGTAACTCTTATACTTTGAAAATCTTGCACATTGATAAACATTCATGCAGTCAATTAAGACTTTTTCTGTTTTGTTTTTTCTTTTATTGTTTTTTAAAGGGGAAACCAAAGTCCATTCAAAGACCCCACAAATGCATCGGTCGATGCATTTTCAACCACAAATGCAGATCTAAAAAATGGATACGGCTGCGGGATAGTGTAAATACTACAGATACGCATGTCACCACACATAAATTTGGGTTCATCATATTGCATATTCAAGGTAAGCATAACTTCATTACCTATTTTCTTTTGCCATGTCAAGCAACCTTCCTCATTCACTTATCATGGGAAGAAAACGCTTATTTTTCTCCTACTGCAATATTTTGTCAATTATAGCTTCTTGCCTCTCTGCTTCATCATCTATGGCTGTTACTACTACTACACATAGCATTACCATCGATGAAGATTCTCTTCTTGCCTTCAAAAACCACTTCAGTCTTGATCAAAATCAAATCTTGTTCAAGAACTGGTCTGTTGGATCTTCAATCTGTAATTGGATTGGAGTCACTTGTGGCTCAAAACATAAGCGAGTGATTTCTTTAGATATTTCAGACATGGGTTTAAAAGGAACCATAGTACCTCAATTGGGAAATCTCTCATTTCTTGTTTCCATTAAACTTGGTGGGAACAGCTTTAATGGTGATTTACCTCAAGAATTATCTCAATTAAGCAGATTAAAACTGCTTAATTTCAGCCTTAATTCATTCAATGGAAAAATCCCATCTTGGATTGGTTCACTTAACCAGCTAGAGTACTTGTATCTCTACAACAATAATTTTAGTGGGTCTATCCCATCTTCCATTGGTAACTTGACAAGCTTGAAGGATTTAATCCTTTTTACAAACCAATTGTCTGGTTCAATCCCTTTTGAACTCTTTAACATTTCAACTTTGGAAAGATTGTCTTTTGCTTTTAATAGTCTATCTGGTAATCTGCCGGATACTATGTGTAATCACCTTCAAAACCTTCAAAAGATTGTCTTGTGGTCTAACTCGTTAGATGGTCCCTTGCCATCAAAATTGTCTGATTGTTCCCAACTTGGATATTTGGACTTTTCTCAAAACAACTTTAGTGGGTCAATACCACAGGGATTTTGGAACATGAAAATGCTTGGGATTGTCGCCCTTCGTGACAACAGTCTAGTAGGTAAAATATATGTCCTTGTATATTTTATTCGGAATTGCTATTCACACAACAAAACTATCAAAACAAGTGACATAATAACACACTTTAGACTGTTATTAGTGTGGAGCTCATATTAATGAATGGTCTGCACCCTCACTAACGGTGTAGAAATATGTTGATTTTTGCTTTTAATTACTTTCAAACCATATACTCTGGACATATCATTAATTTTAAGAACTTCACTATTATTTGTTTTGTGATAATGTCCAGGAACAATACCGAAAGAGATCAGCAATTTAACTAGTCTTCGAGAGCTAGATCTTGATGGATGCAATTTTGGAGGTAAAATCTGTAACAGAAAATTCTTGCCCTCGATACTCTCTTGTGCACCCATGTATATATATATATATATATATATATATATATATACTCCTCCGTTCCTAATTATATGTAAATGTTTGAGAAAAACACATGATTAAGAAAATGAGTATTCCAAAAAAATATCTTGGAAAGTGTAGTAGTATAATGTATATAAAAGATTGATTGGTTGAATGAGCTAGAAAGTTGAAAAGTAATATTGAAAAGCGGAAATAGTATTAAATTATGTATTGGAAATGTAACTACGACATATAAAAAGGAAATTTTGATTTTGGCAACTGCGACATATAATTAGGAACGGAGGGAGTATATTGATAAAATATGATAGTCGAAATAATTTTCCTTGTCATTCATCATTCACACTAAAATACAAATATAATATCTCTGGGTTTTCAACATCTATACACAAGGTCGGAGAGTGTTCACGGTTCGGTTCGATGCGATTCTTGATCGTGGCGAAAACCGAACCGAAAATTTAGGTTAGTAAATATCCAAAACCGAACAGATTTGCTTTAGAAATTGAACCGAACCGAACAAATATATGGTTCGGTTCGGTTTGGTTAACTAAAACCAAATAAAATTTAACAATTCTATTTGGTCATAAACGGTTCACTTTTTTCGGTTTTTTCATTCGATTACAAACGGTTCGGATAACGGTTCGGTTATAATCAATTTTTATAAAAAATATATTATATTTTGGTTATAAAACTAATTATATATGTTGGATATAAACGGTTCGATTCACGGTTTTTGTTTGGTATGGTTTCGGTTCGGTTAATTGTTCGGTTTTAATCCGTTCGTATTCGGTTCGGTTAATTGTTCGGTTTTAATTCGGTTCGGTCATGGATAATTTGTAGCATGAACCGTGAATCGAACCGAAATTTTTGGTTTCTCTATATTATTAACGAAACCGAACCGATGACTTCGGATCGGTTCGGTTTCGGATAAACCGTATCCATGAACACCCATAGTCCGAACTACCCTTTCTAGAAAACACAATAAATATAATTTCACAATAATAATATAAATCCGTAATACCCCTCAAGTTGGGCGTGAAGATCACGAACGCCAACTTATGCGTAAACGAAAATTCAAATTGTTGTTTTCCCAATGATTCCGTGAAAATATCCGCCAGCTGGACCCGTGTGAGCACATATCCGGGAACAATCAGACCCTCCATGATCGCATCATGAACAATGTGGCAATGAGCTTCTATATGTTTGGTCCTCCTCATGAAAAACCGGATTCTACGCAATATGTAATGCGGCGTGACAATCGCAATGCGAGAGGATACCCGTTGGTACGTAAACACCTAAATCGCCGAGAAGTTGCGAAGCCATTTCAACTCACATGTAATGGACGCCATTGGCGCTACTCGGCTTCCGTGAGCGAGCGGGAGACCGTCTGCTTTCTTTTTGTCTTCGATGAGACCGGTGAAGTCCCAAGTAACACAAACCACCCACGCAAGGACCGATGAGTGACCGGGCAACTCGCCCAAACGGAATCACATCACCGCTTCGGGATAATGGGCTATCCGCCCGCAAAAGCACACCCTGACCCAGGCTTTTCTTCAAGCAAAGAACACTCTTAACACAGCCTCCCAATGCTTAACGCGTGGTGATTGAATAAATTGGGAAAGGATATGAACCGAATACGCCAAGTCGGGACGTGTAACACCAACATAAATAAGGCGTCCCACCAATCGTCGATATATTCCAAGATCATGAAAGAAGTCACCATCATCAACCGCCAATCGATGATTTTGTTCCGTGAAGCGAGGATTTGAGCCCACTAGCGGACCGGTCACCTCAATTATGTCAAATGCGTACTTTCATTGAGATAGAAAAATTCCCTGTGGATTCCTAGCCAGCTCCAACCCAAGAAAATATTTTAATCTCCCCAAATCCTTCATTTTGAAGAAACTACCCAAATAATTTTTGAATACCTGCAAAGTCGTTGCATCGTTTCCAGCGAGTATCATATCATCGACATATACTAGTACATTCAGCTGTATGTCTCCACGAACAAGTGTGAATAATCTGAGTAGGACTGCCTAAAACCATATTATTTCTAGATGGACACTGTTAAGAATAGTGAAGACAAGGACACTAGTAGAGTGCCAAGTGTCAGTGGATTAATGGGACAAGTGTATTAGAGGATTAAATTCAATATTAGTTTGTTATGGTTCAGTTAAGAAAGCTATATTAAATGTAATGGGGCACCAGACTGATCAATCAATGAAATGAATATTCAGAAAATCTAGCTAAAGTCCCTTGTCTATTATTTCTTCTTGGTATCACATCTAGGGAATAGAGCAGACCTCTGCTCCACCGCCGGTGGTGGAGCCTTCACTGGCTACATCACAAATTCACCTCGGATCTACCATCGGTTTGTCTGTTGCACCAAATGCTTCTCAAATTCTGGCTACTCTTGTCACTACGCCCACAAGAGTCGACCCAGCCACTATGTATCCATCACGCATTGACCCATCCACCTCTAGTCTTCGGCCACCACGCGTTTTCAACCACTTTCCCATTCCTGACATCCTTCTCTCTTGGCTCTACCAGTGCTCCGCCGCCATCTCCACCGAAATTACCTTGTTTATCCACTCAGACTCCTTTCTCCGGCCACCTAAATCAACCGATGGTAGTCAAATTATACAAAAACCAATTATCTCCTCTGGCGTTACACATCTTACCAGTTGTTCGCGGCCATAAATTAGAAGACCATCTACTGGATCACCTACCCAAACCTTCGGAATTTCTTACTTATCCAGGTCCCGGTGGTGATGTACTCACTCCAGCATTTGCAGAATGGAACCAAATTGATCAACTTCTCATAGGGTGGCTTCTGGGATCGATGATTGAACATGATCTACTGGAAGTTATGGGATTTGATACCCATGCTCAGGTATGGAAAACACTTGATGATTTATTTAATAGTCGATCTGAAGCTCGTATGTTTGAATTCAAGGACACCCTTACTCAAACCACTAAGGGAACAAAGAATATGGCCGACTATCAGCCTCGTAAAGTCATACCCCGACAGTCTTCTTTGCATTCTGCTAGATATCCGGTGTCCAAATCTAAGCTAATCTTAGCAACATCGGGGAGAGTCAGACACAAGGAGTATGAAAGTCGTAATTGTAAACATAACAATAGGGTTGGTTCCACTTACATGTCGGGAAGGGCAATCCCACATTATTCGCATGAAAGGCTACTTTATCGGTTCAACCTACTCAAACCTTCGATTCGATCGGCTGTGTCATCATCTAGTTGCAAGATCCTCTCTCGAGACCGGATAATGGACCCCGAATCAAAATCGGTCCTCGAGAGGTAGAGGCCAATCCGGAGAGGCGGATCAAGAGGTAGAAGTGAAGGTGGTAGAGGATCAAATGGAGGATCGGTGGAAGTGGAATTGCACTGGCGAGAGGCATAGCTTGTCAATTGTGTCGTAAAATTGGACATATAGCAAACATATGTTGGCACGAGATATGAGAGGACTTCAAAACAATGCTCCAGGGGAATTGAGAAGGCAATCAAAATCAAAATCAACCTCTCGAGGCAAGTGTCTATACATCTATCAGATACACCAAAATCATGTGGGAGATCAAGCATGGTAGATGAATAGTAGTGCCTCGACCATGTTACTAATGACTTGAACAATGCACCTAACATCAAACTATCTTTGGTAATGACACTTTAAATTGTTGCTAGTGGTGAGAAACTAAGAATACACACGTTGGTAGTAGCACTTTGCACACACCACATGCTAATCTTACCTTGAATTCCCTATTACATGTCCCACACATTGCTAAAAACCTACTATGTATTGCTAAACTTGCTAGTGATAATCATGTGTCATTGAATTTAACTTCTCTCTTTGTTTTGTTTAGGACTGAATACTGGGGAAGACTCTTCTAGTAAAGGGTACTTGATGATGGCATGTACAAGCTTACATCTTCTGCTGTGAAAGAAGCTCCATTCACTCCAAATCCTCCACACCATCACCATCGTGTGCTCACCCATCCTTAGTCGATCTTAGTAATCTGAAAATTGATGCCAATGTTTGGCACACGTTAGATTAGGTCATCCATCTAAGAAGGTCTTAGACCATGTTTTATCCAGTTTTATGTCTCTTGCTTGTAATGAATTGAAGTTTTGTGAAGCACGCCAACTTGTCAAAGGCCATGCTTTACCTTATAATACCTCTATTTCTCATGTTGATTTTGAGACATAATACACTCTGGCATATGGGGGCTGCCCTACAAAATCCTGGCCCATCTACACATATTACATACACTTTATTGATGACCATTCAGTTCACATGGATCTACCATCTCAAACACAAATCGGAAGCTTAATGTGCCTTCAAAGAGTTTAAGTTAATGGTTGAAAATCGGTTTGCCACAAAAATCAAAAGCTTACATTGAGGACCGGGGAATGGAGTACATAAGCCTTGTTCAGTATTGAAAGAATTTGGAATCACCTTTAGACACCTCTGTCCTCACCTTCATGAACAAAATGGTAGGAGTGAGAGAAAACACAAGAATATTGTAGAGCTTGGCCTTACGTTTGTTAGCTCGAGGCCTCATGCCTTTAAGGTTACGGTGGAATGCCTTCAAACACTCTGTCACCCTCATTAACATACTTCCCTCATATATTGTGCTTCACTTTAAGTCACCACTTTGAAACCTTGTATCCCACCAAACTGACTACTCATTACACATAGGATGTTTGGATGTGCTTCTACCCTCATCTTAGACCTTACGACACTTATAAGTTCAACTTTCACTCATCTGGTATGTCTATCTAGGCACCTCTACTAATCATAAAGGCCACTTATGTCTCTTTGAGTCTGGTAGAGTATACATCACTAGAATGTCACCTTCAATGAGATTTCCTTTCCTTCCATGATGGTTTCTCTCGGGTCCTCTCATGGGTCTATTCAATCGACCTCACAACATCCAACTTATTCCGTTCCACCTCTTGCCATACCCACTGCAAGCTAGCGAAGTGGCGGTCTAGGGCATTCAACATCACCAAGTGCACTATCTCACCATCATCCCACACACACACTTCCTCTTCTGAGGGGAACACACTACACAAAACTCACCATCCCCACAAAGTTCAACACCAAGCTCACCAGGTGAATACATCACCTAATACTCCTCACTTCACCTATTAATAATGATATACATTAAGAGGAAGAGAAAGTTGCATCCTCAACTCAAATTCCTCCAGTCCACCTCCCACAAACACCGGACTAATCCATCCACATCAAAGAACCTTAGTACTCACAAAATGCAGACAAGATCCAAGAGTGGTATCTTCAAACCCAAAACCTACCTTTACCAGCTGTTAAGCCACTCCACAGAATCTTATCCTCTTTGAACTAGTTAAAGTGTCGAAGACCTAGCTATACCACAATAGAAGCATGCTATGGAAGAGGAATGTAATGCTCTGTTGAGGAATGGAACTTGAGCTTGTTCCACCAAACACTAAGAAACAACTAGTAGATAACAAGTGGATTTTCAAGCTCAAGTTGAATCGTGATGGATCAATCTGAAATATAAGGCAAGGCCGGTTGTCAAAGGGTTCTACATGATTATGAGGTCAACTTCACCGGAAAAGTTGAGTCAGTGTCAAAGCTGCATCAACTACGAGTTATTATAGCCATAGCAGTCACCTTAAAAGCGGAGCATCGAGGCAAGTGGCCATCAACAATGCCTTCTTGAATGGGCCACTTAATGAAAGCGTATATATGCCTCAACTTTGAAGGATTTGTAGATCTGACAAAAGCCAACTTATGTGTGCGAGACTTAAGAAGGCACTCTACATGGGATGAGACAAGCACACAGGGCATGGTTTGATGCCGCTTAAAATCGAGATGCTACAGAGGATTTAATCGGTCAGTCGAGACAACTCCGTATTCATATTCGAAAATAAAAGACACCGATATATGTGTTGGTGTATGTTGATGACATACTAGTCACATGCAACTGTAGCTCACTGATTCAAAAGTTCATTCAAGTTTTGCACTCAACCTTTGCCTTGAAGGATCTTGGGAGTTTGTCACACTTTTTGGGAATGGAAGCACCTGCAGGGACAACCTTTGGACTCTACCTCGCATAGAAACTATGCCACACACTCCTTAAAGGCTTAACATGGAGAATGTCAAACCTTGCCCCTGCACTATGGTTGCAGGTAGACACTATGAACAGAATCAGGGCACTCCCATGGCCAACCCCAGCTTTCACAGGAGTGCCATAGAAGGATTGCAGTATATGACCCTTACCAGGCCAGATATCACATATGCAGTAAATGTTCATAGTTAGTTCATGCAGTCCCCTACAGATGTGCATTGGAATGCACTCAAAATAATGTTGAGATTTGTTAAAAGGACCATTGGTCGGCACACACTTTAAACCTAGCTTCACATTGCATATTAATAGTTACTTAGATGCTATTGGGCTTGTGATGAGTCAGACGGAAATCTCTGAGGAGGTTATTGTGTTTCTATGGGCGATTCACTTGTGTCATGGAGATCAAATAGCATAATGTAGTTTCGAGATCAAGTGTTGAGTCGAATACAAATCAGCGGCAAACACTGTCTTCTTGAACTCAAATTGGTTGCGACATCTTATGAAAGAATTATGCACGAAGATTCCTAAGACACACAGTGGCTTGGTGTGACAACATCGATTGCAACATTTACGGCACACAATCTGATCGTCCATGCCAGGACAAAACATCACAGTTGATGTCCATTATGTTAGAGACACGGTGCAAAAGAAGTCCATCTCGGTACAATATGTTCAGGTAGCGAGATGAAGTAGCGGTGCCTTACAAAGGCATGGCCATCCTTACAGTTCCAGCTTTTCAAGAACAAACTGAATGTGGTCACCCCACCATTCAATTTGAGGGGGGATGTTAAGAATAGTGATGACTAGAACACTTGTAGAGTGCTAAGTGTCAGTGGATTAATGGGACAAGTGTATTAGAGGATTAGAGGAATGTTTTTTATGGTTATGTTAACAGTGTTTTAAAAAATGCTAGGCGGTAGTCGGGCGATCATGGGGTGCCTAGAGCCTAGAGCGCCTAGGTGTTTTTTTTAATATTTTCAATATTTTTTTAATGTTTATAAAATGTTTTTTTTAATATATGTATAATGGAAGCTCTAGCCGCCTAGGATGGAAATCGGACCGCTAGGATCGCCTAGGATCTACACGCTTAGATATGATGACCTAGGGCGTAATCAAGTCGGCCGAAGGCACCTAAGCGCTAGACGTCACTGGCGCGGTCGCTTAAAGCGATTTTAGAACCTTTGTTTGTTAAGAAATATTTAAATGTAATGGTGCACCAGGCCGATCAATCAATGAAATGAATATTCAAAAATCTAGCTAAAGTCCCTTGTCTATTATTTCCTCGACTCCAACCGTAAACCAACACCGGGTGCTTGCTTCAACCATATATAGAGATTTTTCATAAGACACAACATGTTACCTTGTTATGTTCAAATTCGGGAGGAATTTTCATGTAAATCTCTTCATTCGAGTCCCAGTGCATAAATGCATTGTGCACATCCATCTAATGAAAATCCCACTTTTGACTACTTCCATGGCGAAGAAGGCTCGAATGTCACCATCTTTGCTACGAGAGCAAACATCTCATTATAATCAATGTCTTCCACCAGTGATTCCCAAATGCCACTGTCGCGCTTTTCAAGCGTTGGAGGTTACCCACTTGGGGTAACTCTGCGCAATACCACGTGCCTTGTTCTTCCAAAGCTCGTATTTCTTCCATCATAGCTTTTCGCCACCCTTCGTATTTAATTGCTTCTTCAAGCGATCGGGAGGATTTCCTGCAATCACATTCTCTCAGATACCTTCATGTGCATCGAGAAAAATGAGAATAATTCACAAATCGTGTAAGAGGATATAAACTACCTAGAACGGTTGATGGAGTGGAGGAGTGTGCCGAAGGACTTTTCTTATTCACAGTTGTATGTGTCACAAACTCCCGATATTTGGAATTAGGCAACTTAGTTTGCTTCCCTCTTCCTAACTCTTCTATTTCTCCGGACGTCACTTCACTCATGCCAACTCCATCAGTTTCTAATTCTTCATTATTCTCACCAATTACCGCCCCTCATTGGTGACGACGTCCTCACTACAGAGCGGTGGTATCTCCGCGTTCTCCTCACAAAAATTAATATTAAAATCTTCATCCACGATCTCCGGAAAAGTTACCAGAGGGGGCGTAGAGGTAGATGATTCTGCTAGAGGAAAAATACGCTAGAAGAATTTTACAACCCTGGAGATAATGATTTCTTCGGCTTCGAGATCAAATAGAGTCCAACCCTTATTAGCAAATGGATAACCCAAGAAAACACACTTCCGACTACGGCTCTCAAATTTATCTCCCTTATGACATAGATTATGCGCATAACATAAAAAGCAAAGACCCACAAAGCATCAAGACTCGGTGGTTTACCAAAAACATTGATAAGGTGTCTTATAGCTCAATACGCTCGGCGGAGTCACGATTAATTAAATAACAAGCGGTCATGACACACTCCCCAAAATTTGAGCGGATGGTGTCCTCAAAACGCAAAGCCCTAGCCACATTCAAAATATGTTGATTTTTTCTCTCGACTCTACCATTCTATTGAGGAGTTCCTCTCAGACATGATGTTTCAAAAATTATTCCCTCTTTTTAAAGTGAGGAAGAAATCATTTAAATTCGTTCCATTATCACTCCGAACACACCGAGTTTTACCCCAAACGACGATCAATCAACGCCATAAATTAAAAACATGGTTTCAACTTCCCATTTATTATAGAGTAAATAAACTCACACAGAACGAGAGTAATCGACCACAATGGTCAAAAAATAATATGCCCCGCATGTAGATTTAGTCCCATATGGACTCTACAAGTCACAATGCACAAGCTCAAAAATCCTACTAGCCCAACTATCACTATTTGGGAAACTTGCCCGAGGTTGTCTGGCCCAAAACACACATCACAACCATCCTTATTTAAAGTAATAGACTTACGCACATTTTGGAACCTATTTTAGCACTCTTTCCAAAGGATATCCCAACCGCTTGTGCCACAAATCCATAGAATCTTGCCCACAAACTGCCATAACCTTCACATGTGGAACCCTCCGGAAAAAAGAAAAGTCCATCTTACGTGCTCACCCACTCCGATCGCCTTCTCGTCCTTCGATCCTACATAACACACAATGTGGAGTGAATTGAACCTTACAATCAAATTCATCTAATATATGTATTCTGAGATAGCAAATTACACGCCAAATGAGGCACATAAAGAACGTTTCTAATATTCAATCCCCTATTCAAAGTAACACTTCATGCGTAGCATGTGAGGTCCTATCATCCGGAAGTCCAACCTTACACTTCTCAATTAACTGTATTTCTCTTAGATTTTTTTCAACGTCCCCGTCACATGTTGGGTAGCTCCTGTATCAATTAGCCATGAGTATCCACTGTTAAGCGATCTTTGGGCTTGGCCAAATTCAAAGTGTCAAGTATTCCTTGCCAGCGTGTCGAAGTCAAATTCGAGAGACGGTTTGTTCGGCCGTCTGTATGGTTGCTTTCCACGGAATCGAACGGTGAATCTCTGGTTTGCCTTGTTTGTGCGAACCGAGCTTAGATCAGCCCGATTTACCGCTGCTTCAAATCCGGCTGCTTCCTCATGTCGTCTGCTGCAACAATGGCTGCAATAATTTTTAGAATTTTCAGCCGTTAATTTCATCCGAGCATCGCCTTGTTCTGCGAACGCCATTAACGGTTCATGATTCTCCTTAGGGTGGGTGAGGTTTCTCCCACGCAACAGCCCTTCCCGAGCCTTCTTCTCCGTTTTGACGTCGGCAATATATATATTTCCCAAGCTGATGCTGTTCTCGGTTATATTGCAATTGTTGCTTGATTATATTGCTAACAATTGCAATTGCATTTGCATTGTCTCACCATCAAATATCTTTTCCCTGATGCCGTGCTTCCTCTTCTTTTCTTTTCTTTTCTTTTTTTTTTTTTTTTTTTTTTTTTTTTTAAAATTGTGGAACCTTCCTCTCCTCTGATCTGATGACAAAATATGATAGTCGAAAGGCCGCCCTTGTATGTTTTGGGCTTAATGCCAATCTGAATTAGTCTTTTAGTTGAAGTTGTTTTTAAAAAGCATACTTATCGCGTTTTAATATCCTTAAATACAAAATTTAATTTATTGATAGCGCTTCAAACATCCTACAAAGTAGTCTTTGTAATTTCTATAGTTTTCCAAACAAAAATAAAAAAACCTTGTTTGTATATCTATTTTTTTGGGCCAAGCAAATTTTTATTGGGGCCTTAATCAATTCGGTAAAAAAAAAATTGAGCCTTTATCAAAAAAAATTAACATATTATATTAGGTTGGATCGGATTAAATCTACACGATTTTTTTTTTCTTTTAGCGAAACATGTATGCTTGTGAGGCCATCCGACACCGTTGGGAGGCTTAAGACCAAATCTCATGCTACCACTATAGAGCGGCCTAGTCAAAATAATTGTCCTTCTCATTCATCATTTCACAATAAATACAAATATATAGTTATCTATAAGGCTTCAACATCTATACACAATGATGTCAGAACTATCATTTCTAAAAATACAATAAATATAATTTTACAATAATAATATAAATCATATATATATATATATATATATATATATATATATATATATATATATATATATATATATATATATTGTTTGTTTGTTTGTTTTGTTTTGTTTTGCTTTTGTACCAGCCATTATATATATATATATATATATATATATATATATATATATATGTATATATATATATATATTGTTTGTTTGTTTTGTTTTGCTTTTTGTACCGGCCATTCACCCGATCGACTATATATAGAGGTGCATAAGTACTAAATCTCAAGTAAATTATTTCCGGAAATTG